>NTHP01001145.1:31252-53864 GCA_003416845.1 Oplegnathus fasciatus | reverse complement strand
CCGAGTTAAAAAACAGACTGATGTTGACAGATGTTTAGCCTACGTCAGGCCTGGTTTGACACTTCTGTCGTGCATGATTTAACATGTTTGAGTTATGAATGCTTGCTCAGTTAGTGATGTAGCATTAGCTAACAAGTTAGCTATATAATGCTGACAGACAACCCAGGAGCATCCATCATAAATTTATGTGATCATAACTGAATGTGCTGCATGGCTTCCACCACCAGGTGGTGCCTTGCAGTAAGTCTCGCAAGTTTTGAGGCAGAAATAGTAGTAGAAGAACATTTTTTGTTCTGTGGTTATTCATTGCAGTTTGTGGTAGTAAAATGGGGGTGCAGTTGAATTGTCAGAAAAATGTCCTTTCCTAACCACTCTTCCTTGACCTCGATGGAAAACGTCATGAGGTCAAGGAAAGATGTGACGGAGAATTCATAAGGACTTTGGAAAAGACCACCGCGGTGCTGAGAGAATCAGACTGCACTGACACCAGGCTACGTCATAATGCGACAGCAGATGTTACTGACGTGGGTCTGCCTGGTGAAACTACAATGTTCTGAATATGGACTATAAAAAGTGCATCTTAGATACTTAGTTCTTAGTTCATGCAGGCCATATAAATGTGGACAACCTAGTGAAAAATATGACTTCATTACCAAGTCTGTGACTGACGTAAAATTAATGAATGATATTCCTAAAGGCTGGCAACACAACAAGGCTCAACATGAAGAAATAACTGATGCAAACTGAGCAGAGGTTACGCTTTAACACACTGCTAACACATGTTAGCAAGTTATGGCATAAGATGGAAAATGCAACAGTAACTTACATGATGATCTGCGTCCTTTTTCGGTCGTTATCGTTTGTTGTCGTGAACGGCCGAATGGTTGATGCCGCGAGGAATTGTGGGACGGAATTATCTCCTTTCCTTTCGTAAAGGACGGTCCGGTGTATCCTGTGCTAAAGGAGATAAGAAAGGAAGCACTGAAGCACCTTTCCTCAGCATTTAGAGAATTCAAACAGCACTTATCATGGCTGCCACTGAGATACTTCCAGGTCATTTCACTCAGTTAGGAACCTTCCTCAGTAAAAAAGACTATTCGACCGCAGCCTAGTAGTTTTTAAGCTGCAGAGAAAACGTGCTGGTGGACTAGAGAGAACGAACATGAGCTCCTTGGTTTTTGTTGTAAAGTGGAGAAATAAAATCACTGCAAGTCAAACTGAGTCTCTGGCTGCAACTTACACAGTATATACTATTATCAAAAAAAATAAAACATTTGGACAACTTTACTACTAAAAAAGTGTTTAAAGCACCATGAAAACAAAAGTTCATTAGTCATTGTTTACAGGATTATACAGTTTATTCAGATTAATAATCATACCCATCCTGCCGAAGTGTCCTTGAGCAAAAGACGGGGACTGCTGACTTCCTTTTGAACGATTTATTTCTTAAAAAAAGAATAATATGAGCACTGGAAATGCCTTAGAAGCACCAGTAATATCTATCTGCTGCTTAAAACTGTCATTATGACAGTACAGCAAGCAGATGAGGCTCCACAGCATCAAGTTCCAGATCCTCAGAATCTGCGGCTCGAACAGGCTCCCAGCATCAGCCGGGACTTGATCCGCCAGCTGCTGCCCAGAGCGCCTCCTCTGACGCAGCTCCTGGACCAGTATGACCCACGGGTAGTGGACGAGGACCATGCTATGGTGGAAACCAATCACTGGGGCCACCAAGTGTAACTAAACCAAACCAAAAATCTTTTACATTTTCCTTTCTTCTTGTTTGTTTGGCGCCTCTTTTGAACGTTGCGTAAAAAGAGAAGCGTATGATCTGTGTGTAAATTGTGCGTAAAGTTTGTGACCAAGTAGCTGCACAGAAAACAGGAGACCGTTTAGGCGCACACGACCACGTAGACCTCTATAATTATTTATATCCCACTGAACAAAGAATATAACCAATGTTGGGCTTTAATCCAAAATACTGGTGGCATTTTGATTTTGGACAGATGTTGGTCACCTACTGGTGTTAACAACTAATTGGATACACACCTTACAGTGTCCTGTGCCCTGATTGGTCAGACAAAAGAAAGACAAAAAGAGATTAAAACACAGTTTGATAATTGATTAATCATTTTAATATATCAAACAATTAATCAGTGTGTTTATTAGTTCTGATAATCATATGAAACTATCAAACATTTTTGGTTGAAGTTTTGAGATGCTTTTTTCGGCTAATTAATTAGCATTTAAAACTGTATTTACTGTGTTTAACTATGGTTAAATATGTATCAATGAATAACTAATAATTGTGGATAATAACATAGTATTTATAAAAACAAACATCTTCACATACAGCGTTACAGAAACAGATAGAAAAGTGTATTATTCAACTTCAACGTTCAAGTTTGGCAAAGTCTAGCTATCGAGACTTTTATTTTGATATACGGAACCTCTTATTCTGAAACACTACCGGAAGCGGACCCTACCGACCCGGAAGTTGTTGTGAGTCGCGGTTAGCAGGTTAGCAGGTTAGCATGGTGTACATCACTGAATAAACCGACAGTGGACGGCTTTTATCCGGATTAAAGCTTCGTTTTAAAGGTACGTTATTATTTATATTTAGTTTTTATCATTTAAAGACGGAAAACTGCGATTTAACAGCAGCTTCTGACCTGAAGCGGATGAATGAACGAGTTAGCATGATGCTAACTTCAGTCCGACCAGTGAAACCGGTCAATAAAGAGCTTTTTTCATCAGAACCGGTGTTTATGTGGAGATGTAACGATTAATCGATCCACTGGAAATCGATCAGCAACAGTTCTGATAATTTTGTTGATCGTTTGAATCATTTTTAGGTCAAACTGAGTTTCTGAGACAATAAAATAAAATAATTATTATAATAATATTATTAATATATAATAATAATAATAATGGACGTGTTCCACCAGCTGTACTGTTATTTATATGGCAGATACTTCATTTCATCCTGTGCTGAAATATGAATATTTATTTGTTTTATATGAAGCAGTCTTTATAGTTAACTTATCGACCTGTAAAACTGAGCTGCAAATAACTTTTGATTAGTTTCATTATCCATTGATTTGATCATTATTTTCTTGGTTAGCTGATTAATTGATTTGTCTGTGAAATATTAAACCTGACCGTGGTGACGTCTTCAAACACAGAAATATTCTGTTTATTATCATAAAGGACCAAAGGAAGCAGAAGATATTCAGATGTAAGAAGCTGGAACCAGACGTTCATTCTTAAAAATCATTAAAATGATTCATTGATTATCAAAATTGTTGCCGACTAATCTTCTGTCGATCAATTAACCGATTAATCGACTACTTCATGAACTTGTTCTGGTCTGTTTTCAGGGTGAAGCAGTCATGGCCCACATCACCATCAACCAGTACCTGCAGCAGGTAACCTCTGACCTCTGACCCTGATCCATGTGACCTCCAGGGGGCTCCATCATATTCACACATTCGCTTTTAGACTTGCAGTGAGTCTTCTTCGTTGGTGTTTCCTCCTGCAGGTTTACGAGGCCATCGACAACCACGAGGGCTCGTTCTGCGCCGAGCTGCTGTCCTTTAAACACCCGCACGTCGCCAACCCCCGGCTGCAGGTGAGGCTCCGCCCACTCAGGTAGACGCGCACAGCACCCAGCGTTGCTAGGATACGGCCTCACCTGTGCGTGTGTTGTGTGTGTGTGTGTTTCAGCTGGCCAGTCCAGAAGAAAAATGCCAGCAGCTTCTGGAGCCGCCGTACGATGAGATGGTCGCAGCTCATCTCAGGTAGGACAGCCAGGGGTCAGCCAGGGGTCAGTCAGGGGTCAGCCAGGGGTCAGCCAGGGGTCAGTCAGGTTATTAATGTATTGATTATTGATTATTTCAATGGCAGAAGTGGTTAATAAAAACAGTGTGTTCTGTTCTGTACAACTACCAACTGTTTCCATTCATACAGTCGACACCTCATCAAACCTATCAGAGCTCAAGGTGTATTAAACTGCAGGTAACCATAGCAACTGTGTGTGTGTGTTACAGGTGTACCTACGCAGTGGCCAATCACGACTTTGTTGAAGCCTACAAGTTCCAGACACTCGTCGTCCAATATCCTTCATGATGATAACACACACAATCAAACACACACACACACACAAAATCACACACACANTCAAACACACACACACACACACACACACACACACACACACACACACTCAAACACACACACACACACACACACACACACTGGAACTGTAAAACACACAATACATCTTAAATCAATAGTCACTAATCGATCAGCGTCGCTCCTTGACCTCTCACATCCTTCCTGAGGGCCTTCCAGTCCCATAAAGAGGAGAACTGGTGAGTACACACACGCGTTCATATTAGCCTAGCTTAGCACAAAGACTGGAAGCAGGGGGAAACTGCTAGCTGTCATACCTTTGGTGACCCTCTGACTTAGTCTTTGTCTCAAACCCAACTACATACTACTACTACACAGTATTACTCCTCGTTATAGTATTCAAAACATCAAACAAACCATCATTCACTTTTTCCTGCTCCTCTGTTTTCTTTGTGCGTTGCATTGTGGGAGAATAGTGTCCACCGACAGCACACACAGGAAGTGCTCTCAGACTAAAAACCTGCCCAGGATCAGGATGTACTCCGGATGTGGGACACGCTGTATGTTTTCGTTCATGTTTGATGGAGCTGATGTGAACGCGCTGCCAGTGAACGCAGCGTCAGTCTCTGCAGGATGATCAGGGTGTGTTGGTTTGTGGTTTCAGGGCTCTGCCGGTGATGTTCGCTGTCACTCTGGATCTCAGGATATTTGCCAACAACGTAAGAAACTTGTGTGAAATGAACAGTAGAGACTGATCTGTGGTCAGCTGCTGCTGTACACTACTAGAACAAGTTTATTAAAACATGAATATGATGACCTTTGACCCTGTGTGTGTGTTCAGGCGGAGCAGCAGTTGCAGAAGAAGAGTAAAGGTCAGCCGGGCGAGATGTTGGAGAAAGCAGCAGAGCAGCTGATGAGCTGCTTCAGAGTGTGTGCCAGCGACAAGTCAGTACACACACATAGATATACGCATCAGTTATTGGTTTTGTTTCACTGTCTCAGGAAATTGAAACTCTCATCACCGCCTCTTATCGTTCTTGTTTTTATCTCTGCAGTCGAGCCGGGATCGAGGACTCTAAGAAGTGGGGGATGATGTTTCTGAGCAACCAGCTCTTCAAGATCTACTTCAAGGTCTGAACTCACTGCGAACTGTCGATCCGTTATTGACTTAAACTGACAGAGTACTCGGCCACTTGGAAGAAAATTTGAGAACAAAGACGTTTATTAGGACCAAAATTGGGAAAGTATTATGAAAACAAAGTTGTGATTTTAGAAGAAAAAGTTGAAATTTCAGCGATAAAGTCACAACATGTACAGAATAAAATTTTGGGCCACTGTGAAGAAAACAACATAATATTTTAAGAAAAATCTCACAATGGTGTGAAAATAAAGTCGTAATATTATGAAACAAGTTGTAATTTAAAACTTTTAAAGACTTTTTC
The DNA here is from genome assembly GCA_003416845.1 of Oplegnathus fasciatus. NCBI lineage: Eukaryota > Metazoa > Chordata > Actinopteri > Centrarchiformes > Oplegnathidae > Oplegnathus > Oplegnathus fasciatus. Next base: position 48,288 of record NTHP01001145.1, on the reverse strand, counting down.
TCCTTATATTGACCTTAAGACTCTTAATACTGATCGTTATTGATACCTGTGTCATCAGCAGCACTGAGCCTGATCACTGAAATGTTTAATTATTTATTTATTTAGACTCTTTGATTGCGTCTGCCTAAAATCAGTGTCTACCTTATGTTTCATTGTTGAAAGTGAGGAGCAAAATACGTTTGATTTAAATTAAAACGTTTGAAACCAGAGCAGCGACACTGTTCATCAGCACAAACAAGAACACTTCATTTCTTAATACTGATTTGATCTGATTTTGTGATAAATCAGATCAATAAGCTGCACCTGTGTAAGCCTCTGATCAGAGCCATCGACAGCTCCAACCTGAAGAACGACTACAGTCCAGCTCAGAAAGTCACCTACAAATACTACGTGGGCCGCAAAGCCATGTTCGACAGCGACTTCAAACCAGGTAACACTTGTAACAACGCTGTAATAACACACAGGGGTACTATAGCAATAACTGTTCCGTCTCTCCGTGTAGTTTTTTACTTATTTCTGCCCTCGATTGTTCAGTGTGTTCATCCTTTAAGTCGCCCCAACCAGGGGTAATTGTACCACAGGGGGTAAGATTGTAGAGTAGCTCAAATAATTTGAAAAGAGAGAAATTTTGAAATGATTAAAAACTCACACATGAAAACTGGTTGGCAAGCGAGCAGAGAAGTCTAAACAGTTTGCTAAAAGTAATGGATAAACAGTTGAAATGGTAATAATAATAATAATGATAATAAAACAGTTGAAATAAAAGTAATGGAAGCGGTGACATTTTTATCTAAAACTGAAATGTGTACAAAGCACCGAGTATCAAGCGTCAAATACAGAAAGCTGACATTTGCCTTTTCTTTTATCATTAATGTCCCGATTTAAATAAGAAAGCTTTTCTAACTGTATTAATTTACTATTTATTTATTTATCTGGACTTGACATTTATTTGTAAGTGTTTTCTAAAAGCTCCCATCTCAACAGATTCACACGACACATCGGGACCACCAGTTCTCAGATTGGTCCACATTTTCAAAATGATGGGTCAAACTCACAGGTGTATTGTTGATGGAAAGCTCAAACAGAGAGAAGATGGATCAAGCCATCGACTGAAATAATCTACAAATATTCTTTTAAAAATCTTGTTTGTGTCTCTGCAGCGGAGGAGTTTCTGTCTTACGCCTTCCACCACTGTCATCGTTCCAGTCAGAAGAACAAGAGGATGATTCTCATCTACCTGCTGCCCGTCAAGATGCTGCTGGTTAGAAACTCGTCACGTTTAATTCAGTTGAAATAACACCAGTTTAGATCCCAGTGCGCCCAGTGTGACTGCAGGTTGTTGCTGCTGTTTCAGGGTCACATGCCGACTCATCAGCTCCTGAGGAAATACGACCTCATGCAGTTTGCGGACGTCACCAAAGCTGTGAGGTAAGCAGAGGGGTTCGGAGCGGTAACGCAGGAAGTGACATCATGCTGTCGGGCGGTCTCACAGGTGTCATGTTTCTGTGTGTCAGTGAGGGGAACCTGCTGCTGCTGAACGAGGCCTTGTCCAAACACGAGACCTTCTTCATCCGCTGTGGGATCTTCCTCATCCTGGAGAAGCTCAAGATCATCACCTACAGGAACCTCTTCAAGAAAGTGTGAGTTCAGCTGCAGATGTTTTAAAAGTAGCATGACGCCGTCAGTGTCTCCAGCTGTGTGAGGTCTGATAAATGGCCTCAAGTGATGTCACTTGAGTCAGCGTTGGTTGGAGACTACAAGTTTGAAAATGAATGAAATCTGTCCAGACCTCTGCAGCTCCTCATCTCTGCTGCAGGCTGGAGGCTGCAGGCTACATTAGTCACTACTAGCATAACACACCCACACAACTGTGGGTGGTCCAGTTGAATTGTGGGTAATGTAGGCACCTGGTTTTGACAAGGAAGGATATCTCTGCTTCTGCTGCATCGATTTTAATATTTTTTAACACTCCAGCATGAGTCCAACAGAGGAGTGGAATCATAATCTTTTCAGCTGTAGTTTTGGTCCTGACGACCCAACACTGCACTCACGCGCACTTTTCTCTGATGTTTCCTGTTCAGCAGTGTGTTTTTAGAGCCACTTTTTAGCCCTGCGTTTGTGGCTTCTAGTTGTGTGTCATAATTTTGGCCCTAATCTTCTGTTGCCCTGTTTTTGGCCCCAGCTTTTGGTTGCAACGTTTTGTTGTCATGTTTGTGCCCTAATTTTTTAACACATTTTTTACCACGAGTCTGATCCCTGTTGACGCACATTGAGCCACTGGTGGCAGCTTGGTGACCTCAGCTGACTCCTGTCTGCAGGTATCTGCTGCTGAGGACTCACCAGCTGCCTCTAGACGCCTTCCTGGTGTCTCTGAGGATGATGCAGGTGGAGGATGTCGACATCGACGAGGTGCAGTGTATCCTGGCCAACCTGATCTACATGGTGAGGACACACACACACACACACACATCAAGAAACACCTGGAATCCAAGACAGGAAGTAGACAAACCTTCAGCTCTTCTTCTGTGTTTTCTGTCTCCTCAGGGTCACATCAAAGGTTACATCTCCCATCAGCACCAGAAGCTTGTGGTCAGTAAACAGAATCCATTCCCTCCCCTCTCCTCAGTCTCCTAGACTACGTTACCCACAATCCCCTCCGGCTGGGACGCTCCACAGGAAACTTTTTTTTCCATTCGATTCATTCGTTTTTTATTTTGTACTGTAAGAAATTGTCGAATAAAAGATGCTGGTTTGTACAGTGTGTATCGGATTGATTATTGAACCAGTTATGTTTACAGGTTTTATTAATACAAATAATATGGTAATAATAATAATAATAATCTGTGTTCCCTGGAGGTTTTGGACGGTGCATTGTGGGTATTGGAATCTAATTTCAGCACAGCTGAAGTTAGTGTATTTACTCAAAATCACTCTTTGTAATTCAACACTTTAATTTCACTTGACAAATTTAAATTTGCACAGTTCAAATACAAACAGGCAGTAAATATGATCAGTGGCTTCATATATTTTCTACAGTCTTGGCAAAAAAAAATATATTTTCTGTGGGTTTTACTTTTTGCACTTTACAAATATTAAATAAGTGCAGGATTCAAATCATACCATTTCATCACAGCACGATAGTTTTGAAATATTGTAAAATCAGGGTTTCTTGTCAAAGTTTTGTTTCTGTCTTGCACGTTGCATTTTTACTTCCATAATGTGATAAATTTACATCCATCCAGACATACAGATACGTCGGTTTGAAATGACGGCTCTGAAACTACTGATTCGGGGACTAGCCTGATATAAAACAACCTGATATAAACGAGTTACTGCGGGGATATGATTATGAGTATTTTAAGAGCTCAAACTCTTCGGTCCATTGAAGAGATTTTGAGTTAACGCGACGTTTGATGATGAAAAAAGTTTTAAAGATGGCGGTGGTGGGCGGGTTGTTCGTGATACTCAGGATACTGGCTGACTTGGGGGGTCATGTGATCCTCTGTTATCTCCAGTCTCGGTCTGATCCAGCCCAGGTAGCGCGAAAGTTTGGTGAACACCAGACTGCCGCCATCACAGCCTGCGGACGATGACATCAGCAGCCCGGTCAGAAATGCCGTCCCTCGATCCACCGTGGCAACGGGCGTCCCTGGCAACAGACCACCACATCGCCCGCCACTGACCTCTGACCTCGAACTGCTGTCAGCTTCTGAGAGCTTGTGATTTTGACTCTTTGAACTGCTGCTGTAATAGTTTTCTGCTCCATTTGCCATCACATGGGCTCCATTTTGACTGTTCTGGTTTTGATTCTGGTTCTGGTTCACTGTATGTCCATTCAGCGTCTCCTGGGATCCATTTTTGTTCCCTAAAGGTCCATATGAGCTCCCCTGGGAACCATTTGGGCTCCCTAAAGGTACATTCACCATTCCTTGGGATCCATTTTGGTAACCTGAAGGTCCATCTGGGCTTCTCTTGACTCTATTTTGGTTCCCTAAAGGACCAGTTGGTCTCCCTTGGGCTCCATTATGGTTCCCTAAAGGTCCATTCTGCCTCCCCGCCACTTCATTTTGCCTCCTCATGCAGAACATTTTGTTGCTGAGCGGATGCGAGATGTTCAGGTGACCGCGACACTCATCCAGCGTCGTGTAGACCAGTTTCTGGGTCCGACTGACCCCCCGTCTTTCGGCGATGCCCATCCTCCCAGAATGCATCAGGATGTTTTCGCTGAAGTCCTTGTTGGGCAGGCAGAGGTGGATGAGGGAGGGGCTAAAGGGCAGGGGCCTGGCCAGCTCGAGGAGGGCGAGGTCGTTGTCATGGTGATCTGTACGGAAACGGTTATGGATGTACAGAGCCCGGACGGGGACAAGTGTTTTCTCATCGCCTAGGAGACGAAAGACGAGACATTAAAATAATATAATCCTTTTATTGTGAAAAGTCTACTATAAATATCACATAAATGTTGTGCTCTGATTAAAGAAAAAAATGATGGCAAGAAAGTCAACAAAGTAAAGTTAAATGTAGTAATACAATATTTGGTTAATGAGGTTCAATACCAGCGACCACGTAGAAGTCGGAGGGTCGGAGGTCTGATTCTGAGGCCAGGAAGAGGCAGCGGGCGGCGGTCAGGACAGAGCGTCGACCCAGCACCACGCCGCCACACAGCTCCACCCCTCTGCTGTCCAACAGGGACACCTGGAGAGAGAAAACAAACACACTGCTGTTTGTCATGTCTGGCGTCTTATTGGTCGAGTATTTTGATTAAAATTAAGTTTTACAACTCAAGAAGAATCATGAAACCACATTGGGACCCATTTTTAGCCGGTTTATATTTATAAAGCTTCATAGAAATAACTTTATTGATCCTCTGACTTTTCATGTAGCGCCATCATCAGGTCAACATGTCAATGTGTCCAATACTTTGGTTTATGACCAAATACCTTCAGAACTACAGACATTCCCATCAGCCTCAGCTGGACTTTGTGTTTACTGCTAATTAGCTAATGTTAGCATGCTAACATGCTAGACTAAGATGGTGAACAAGGTAAACGTTATACCTGCTAAACGTCAGCATGTTAGCATGCTTTATCAGTGTTGGACAGAACAAAACCACATCCTGGGGATTTACTGAGTCTTGTCAGGACTTTGTCCTGATGGGGGTCTCCGCTCAGCACTAAATAAAACTCGGTAGAAGAATAATGAGGTGATACCTCGCTGTGATTGGCTGAGAGGATCTTACCTGCCAGGGACAGTTTCCATGGGGACACATTGACGCAGTCGTGTTGAATTTGTCAGGAAGTCTTCCACAGGGAAACTCCACTGAGGACACAAAGACTTTGTTATTTCACCAGTTTGAGCTGGTTTGGTAAACGCAGTGTTTTTTGGGGGGCTGGCTCGTACCTTCAGGCAGGCAGCTCCGCCTGTCGCTCTGTAGTTTGAATCCCGACATGCAGGAGCAGGTGAAGGTTAGGTAGGACGCCGTACACAGCTGATGACAAGCTGTTGGACCTTCAGTCGGACACTCAGAGATCTCTGAAACAGATATAAATTACTGAGGGAGAAGCGTGTGAACTTTACAAAAATCCCACGTTTCAGGAACGTGATGAAGATGCGTACACTGTTGTCATGGAGACGGTGGATGAAACTAACGTAGTCACACACCACAGGTCTGAAAATGTCACAGGACTGAATTATTCTTTAAGATAAACTGAAATTTCCCTGAAGGCACCATGAGTTTTGGTCTTATAGGCCACGCCCCTCATTGGAGGCGGGGCCAGCTTAGCTGTGGGTGTGGTCCAACCTGCTGCAGTGGTTTGTGGTGCGGAGGGCGGCTGTCCTCCCAGTTCACAGACTGGTCCATAGTGGGGGGCGGTGCAGGAGCAGTGGAACCCCCCCACCTGGTCGGTGCAGTTCCCTCCATGGAGGCAGGGGTTTGGCTGACACTGGTCCCCATCTGCTCAGGGACACAGAGGCCGATCAATCAGACTGATCAGACAAGAAATAAACAAACTAAATGGCTAAACAGTAATAATAATAAGTAAGCAAGAAAGAAAGAAAATCAGTGTTTGATGATAAGACTGTAAAAAATCATGGATGCGGGCAGTGATGTGAACCGGCTAATTAAACCAAAGGTTACAGTAAATGTACAGTAATAATATACAGTACTTTTTATAACAAATGTATAGATAGATTTTTCAGGTTTTCATCGCATTAATTAAACACGTTTATTAGTTTAGAGTCGACTGACCGTAGTAAACCGTCCAGAAGGCGTTCTGTAGAAACAAACAGAACAAACAATACTTTCATTTTGAGCACAGAAGTCAAAATGAGAGAAAATCGGCTTGTTCCTAAAGAAACGTCATTGTTTCTCATTTCAGCCAAATTTCATGCGTATCATTGATTATTATTCTCATTGGTGAGAGTCTGACCGTCTTCTCGGTGTCTTCGAAGCACTCTCGAGCCTCCTCGTAGTTGCACAGCTCCTCGTAACACTCCCGCTCCAGGTTCCCCGGCAGGATCTCCTCCAGCAGGAACAGGTTGGCCCGTTTGGACCGCAGGAACACGCTGTGGGCCCCTGGAGCCTGAAACACTGGAAGTACCCAACAGATTTTACAGAGCACATATTACTTCCCTGCAGTCCTTTATAGCTCATTAACTAAGTCAAAAATCAGAGTTCTAAAATAACTTTTACAAGTAAGTCACTATTATAATATCCTAAGTCACAATTACAGCATCATTTAATACGATTTGATATTAATTATGATTTAATTACTAGAATAAAAGGTATGATATTATCAAAACACATTTATGATAGATAATAGAACAATTTGAAATGTACCAATGTACTAAAAGTACTAATTTAATATCTAATCTTATCGTTTTTTCGAGTTAATTATGACATACTTTGTTGTAGTTATGGCGTCCTGATGTATAACTCTGATCTTAAATCAAAAGTATCAATTATGACAAAGCGAGTCATACTTAAAACTTCATTATTGTAACTGAGTCATAATTACGACACATTGAGTGCAGTGCAGGTTAAAAACAGTCAACATTAACATGATTCGAGTGTTCGACATATTTTTGCCACAAACAGTCCACCGTACATCTCCAGTTTAATCTGGAACATTTGACGTTCATGTTTAATGTCAGTTGTTTAACTGTTTCCTGCCTGATTCATCAGTTAGTGTCTGTTTAAAATAAGATCATTCATCGACAGACTGAAATCTGACAATAATCAAACCAACTGAACCGACAGTCAGACAGTAAACACTGCAGCAGGGTCAGAGGTCAGAGGTCAGAGGTTTTACCTTCTCCTTGGCTGAACACCTGAAGGAAGCAAGCGAGCAGGTAGAGAGACAGAACAGACGCTCGACAACAAGCCGACATGATGCTGGCCGCCATGACACTGACTCCACCGCGACCACACACACACACACACACACACACACACTAAAATAAATACACACTGATGAGTCACAACTGATTCATTGAACAAGAAACATGAAGGGACGTAAATCTGGAGTCTAGAGACTGTTACACTAATTATAAAATATAGAAATCATAAATATCTGTCATTCTTTGAAAAGCTTCAACAAAACTCTAAACTTAATCAGATATAAAAGGGTCAGTTAGTTTACAGACTAACTTGCTCTGTGATTATACACATTTTTAAAATATTTTATCTTTTAAAACTGTTTTGTTTCTTCACATGAGTCAGATTTTCAGCTGCAAGACTCAGATCTGTTTCTATAAAGAGTTAAAAGTAAAGAAAACAGCTCTCAGTAAACGCTGTGTTCCTGCAGTGGACTCTGGCCCGTCCTCAAACCACACAAAACAAGCAGCGAGTCCGACCTCTGAAACTTCAATATTCAGTAGGTTTGTTTATTTGAGGTAAACAAAGTGATTTCATCACCGGGATTAATAATTTAAAATGATACAGGGATCAAACCATGGAAAGAACATGAAGAAAAATAAAGATGGACACAGTAGCGGTGGTGTTCGGGGATTAAACTGTTCTTAAGGTAGTCCTGCGAGTTTAAATCCCGTGGAGCTTTATTTTCTTTTTCCAGAATTCCACAATAATTTCCCCGAGCAGTAACTGACCAGGAACTGTAGATATCCTGAGTCTGCAGTCATGCCAGCAGCTCTGTAAGGCTGAGCTAAATGCTAACATCAGCATGCTAACAAGCTGATGTTTGACAGGTACAAAGTGTACCATGTTCATCATCTTAGTTTAGCGTGTTAGAAAATCTGAGACATTTGAAAAGCTGGAACTTGACAATATTTTTTTTTTTTTTCCAAAAAATGACTGAAACGATTGATTATTAAAATAGTTATCAATTAATGTTCTGACAATCAACTAACCAATAACTCAAATTATTGTTTCTGCGCCAGTTTCCAAGATCAAGAACGAACTTTCAGGCTCAACCTCAAAAATAGAAAGTCATTGAATAAATAAGTATAAATGTAAATATAAAATATAAAAATTCCCAAACTATAAAAATTAAATAAATTTACAGTGATAACTTGAAGGAAAAGCATATTTTTCTGTGAATTTCTACATTGATACACCTCTAATAACACGTTTTAAGCTGCAATGAAGACGTAAAATTGCAACAATATGAGTAGTGAACACTTGCACTGTAAAAAACACAACAATTTGGTAAATGGAATTCCCAGTTTGAGCTAAATTTGACATCTTCTGTGAAACAGTAAATATAAGATTTATAATATTTTAGTTTTAATCACACAAAAACTTCATGCATCAGACTGTTGTAGTATTTATTTATTTGCTTCAAATGCAGTTCAAAAAGCAAATTTCCAGCAGTGAGTGATAAAAAATACATGAAAACAGACAGTGTTAACACAGATTTAAAATGTTTTTTTTATTTTCAGTTACTCCTACTCCACATTTTCAATAATACTGAACAGCAAACTGTTAAATCAAGTTGCTTTAGAGCTAATGTCATAATTTTTGTACATTTTGGCTTTACGTCACAGGTTAGTGACAATTTGTCTTTTGTGGAATCACTCCACATTAGAGACTTTTGTGGCTGTACACTACCTGTCCATCACCACAGACACAGTCAGAGGCCAGCTGGTGAACATAGTGGAGTATTTAGCAGCTAAAGAGACAGATATTCCCTCAGGAGGTGGAGGAGACCAAAAACACTCACAGACTCACATTCATCAGGTGACGCAAACACGACTCCAAATGAATGATCATGTTCTGTGTCTGCTGGATGTGGAAGTAGGCAACGCTTTAAAAACAAGATAGCTACAACTACTTTATAAGCAGATGATATATCAGATCAGAACTAAATAGGAGATATAAAGGACAGAGAATAGAACTTCACAATTAATTATAAACTGTGTCAATGGGATGATCACTTTGCTCTGATGTGGAAGTAGGCAGCTGTTTGCTTACGTGTTAGCCACGACTACTTTACAGATTGTTCCACTGCCCCCAAGTGGTCAAAAAATTAATTAATGCAGCTTTAAGAATTTCTGTATTGTCTTTAAAACGGGTAAATGTTGTCAAATTATCAAAAGTTTCTGTGGCTGAAATGTGACTATTAAGAAGTCTCAAACATAAAATCAATGATTACATGAGATGCACAAAGTGTGGCTGATCTCTGCCCAGCGGCCTCCAGCGATGACTTCTGAAGACGAATGAAATCCGCTGTCTTACAGAAACAGCCTCTTGATGGGGCCGTGGTGCCTCTTCATCCTGCTGCCACTCTTCTGTTTGGGCATCAGCTTCTCGATGCCCTCACGGATCCAGCGAATGTACTTGGACACCTGGGTGTAGATGCCATATTTGCCTTTGCGTGCGCAGCCTTCGCCCCAACTCACGATGCCGGTGATAAAATACGTGTTGCGGTAGCGTGTGACGTGCGGCCCGCCGCTGTCACCTTGGCAGGCGTCCTTGGCTATTTCATCGTAGCCGGCGCAGAACATGCGGGTAGAGATGCGTAATTGGGTGGATTCCATGCAGGCGTGCCGATCCACATAAGGGATGGTGAGGCGCTGCAAGATGGTGGATGGTTGCCGACCCTCGCCGAGACGGCCAAAACCACTGACCATGCCGTCCGGCTGCCGCATCAGGACCTGCAAGAGGAGGTACAAGATTTAACTGTTTTTCTTGTGTTGCCTTAAAGCAATCGTTCAACGTTTTGGGAAATGCACTCATTCGCATTCTTCTTCCCAAAAGGTTGAACTATCTCTTAAAATGAGTGAGTTTAGGACAAACACATATTTAAGTTAGTTGTAAAGTGGCTTGACTGGTTTAAATGTTCACCTTTTCAGCAAAATCTTGCTCAGGTATGCAGGCCGGGAGGATGAACCTGGTGAACTTGATGGGCTTGGCCAATTTGATGAGTGCGATGTCATTGTGATAGGTTTCCGGCCTGTATTTATTGTGGGTGATGATAGTTTCCACTTGGTGGGTAGCTTCATTACCGTGATCCACCAACACATCAAACTCACCTGAATGCACAGAAATAATAAGTATTTTAGTCGGGCAATTTAAAACATTGATAATAATAATGGACTTAATTTTATTTTATATACCTTATTTTTTTAATAAATAAGTGTAAAAGTAAATACAAAATGTCAAAATTTCCAAAGTATATAAAATGAAACAAATTTACAGTGATAACTAAAAAGGAATTTCTATATTGATACACTTTTAATAAAATGTTGTAAACTTCCATGAAGAAATAAAAATGCACCAGTAGTTATCAAGAACAATTTGGTAAATGAATGGCAGTTTGAGCAAAATGTGACGCGTAAAATACTTCAGATACAGTTAAAAAAATAAAAATACAGTGAATAAAATATAAAAATTTCAAAATAATTTCATACAGGCAAACACATTGTCACATTATTACAAGCTTATCTAATTACACTATCCGTACCTTGTAATTATGAGATTGTGTCATAATTACAAAGGTGATCTGTATCTCATAATAGTCAGACGTACCAAGCTTGATGTAGATGTAGCGTGATTGGTTCATGCAGTGGGCGGCGGTCAGGATGATGTATTCGTTGAGGATGGTACCTCCGCAGAACCCTCGGTCTTCCTCGTTCAGGAGGAGAGCCTGAGAGGACGAGATGGGACAAAAAACTAGTTAATATGTTAATTATCAACAGTTAGTAACAATAATAGTTTCTATGTAGAGACAATGATGGACATCTGGACAGTAATGGACTCCCAGTTGTCCATATAGAGACAATAATGAACACAAAGGCAAATATGGACTCCCAGATGTCCACGTGGAGACAATAATGGACACCTGGCCAAGTATAGTAGACCAAGTATCCACATAAAGACAAAAATTTACTTCTGGACAACAATGGACTCCCAGTTATCCACATAGAGACAATAATGGACTCGCAGGTGTATCCAAGGGGAAAGGTCATGATTATATTGTTTTTCAGTTTTTTTGATAAAAGAAAGTGTCTCTACCTGCCATGGGCATTCTCCTGGTGGACAGTCCTCTCCGTTGACAATGCGGGTCATACTCGCCATTTGAGAGGTGATCATTTGCTCGAAAACTTTGTGTTCCGTCAAAATCTGGCTGTTGCTCCTGTTGTCAGAAAGTGGTGGCTCTGTTTCCGGCCCATACATCTGCTCGGTGGAGTTGACGTTGGTGTTGCGGTCCGGTCGGTTCAACCCAGTAGCGTCCTCCTCCGTCGCGTTCTTTCGCTCGTACCTAAAAACAGTCCGGATGTTTTCGGTGATGATGGCGCCACATTTGAAGGTCTCTGCAAGAGTTCATGTGAAGTTTAAAGGTCAAGATTTGTACACCAAGATGTTTAATCACTGAAAGAACCATGTTGGCTGTTTGATTTGATTCTGAAAATAGAGCAATGGCGATTAGATTCTAATATTTTGTGTGTACAAGTGTGATGGTGGAGCTACAGGAAAGGTTAAAGGGTCATCAAAATCTTTTGCATTCTCTACCTCAGGACCAGAAAATGTATAGCCAGTAGTTATGGCAATATCTTGCTCTTGATCATGTTAGACACTCATTAGGCCTCACTCTTTGTGAAAATATTCTCTGTATTATGCGACATTCCCAAAGTCTGACCAGTGGTGTTAGAGATAACACCATGCGGATAGAACATGCTCAGCTGCAGTGGGATCAGTAAAAGACCATGTAGACTCTTGAGTCTCTCTCACCGTTGGAGTTGCAGGATTTGTCATCTGATGCCAGGAAATATCCGTCAGCGCAGGAGCACTCAATGTTTCCTCGGACTACGTTGCAGAAGTGTTCGCAGCCACCGTTTTTGTTCTCACAGAGCTCAGGAATAACTGCAAAGACATAGGACACACTGTCAAGACTGGGGAGGGTCGTTTTGACGACCCAGCAGGTAGCTCAACCCTGTCGCCAGACCAGAACATCCATATTGGACGATTCTGCAAAACCCTGTCATACGTTCCATAACATGGCATGTTTTTTAAGTCAACGTTTTCAAAATTTGCACTTTCTACAATAGACACACATGGCAGGTTCAGTATCATCAAGGTTACAGAAAGATCATGGTTACGGTTAACACACATTAATGGCAGGTCTGTGACGGGACGTGAAGTTTGGTGTATTGCCTAAAAATCATTTGCACTACACCTTATTCTCTACCTCGCTACATAAAGGACACACTACTTCCTGCATTGGCACTGAACATTAGCACCGGATGTTAATTGGGAGGAAGGAAGGGGAAGGAAGGGAAAGGAAGCTGCGATGAGCCCGATGGTCCAGAGTGACCGTGGTTCTGTACCAATTTCACAGTTGAAGCCCTGGTACCCGGCCTGGCAGTAGCAGGTGTAGCTACCGATTCCGTCTTTGCAAAGTCCTCCATGAGCACAGGGCATCGACTCGCATGCGTCGCCATCTGCAGGAAAAACAGAGCAGGAGTTCTGATGAGATGTAACTTTATCGACAATGTGGACAGGCAGCAAAAAGACTCAAATATGCACAAACTTTGACATGAAGTGGTGAAAATCACTACAGTAGACCAGCCAGTAGGAGTTCAGTACCTGCTTTCATTAGTACATTTCAGGCTTTACAAAGATTAGTTTGGGGTTTGGATACTTTGTAAAATCTTATTTCCTAAAGGTGCATTTCCTGATCATGTTATAGTGCCTGATATCACATCCAAAGTACCTAAATTTCCTTGTAGTACATTGTTAGTGTATTAAGCTTCAGTGTTTCTTAAAGATTTCTAAATAAGCCAGTTTATTTAGTAATTTTGACAACACAGAACAAATGCCTTACCAACGTATTTGGCCCAGAATTCATTCTGCAAAAAAGAAAAACAGATAATTAAATAGTTCAAAACAACTTAAAATGGGATCAGTATGTCTCAGTGAAGAAAAGGTTTTTTGGCCTCTGTGGAGTGTGAGGTTTTAAGCGTTTGGATATGAAACTTTAACCTGGAGATTTAAAAGCAAAGCAGGCTCAGTCTAAACTCCAAACTGTCTTTTTTATATGTTGTTTCTGTATCTTGAGATATTCAGTCAACAAAATACACCAAGAAACAGCTCCAACTCTTCCTAAAACCTCAATGTGTTGTTTTCACATTTCTGTTTCTCCACTTGTTCCGTTAAGAAGATCTAAGTGTAAATCTGACAACTTTGAAGTTGTTGGTGTTTTTTCACTTTTGATTGAGCTAGGCTAATCTAGGATGCAGAATCTTGTCATCTGACTCTGGGTAAACAAGTAGGTTTTCCCAAAGTTATCTGGGTGCTTCTTTAACACTTGTGATGATGGATTTTGTTTGACAGCAGTGTTTTGGTGTGTCGTTGCAGGAGGTTAATACAGTTTTCTCAGCATCTTCGAAGATCTCTCGCGCCTCCTCCCAGTCGCAGCGCTCCTCCACACACTCCCTCTCCATGTTGCCTTGTTTGAGCTCCTCTAAAAAGCTGTTGGCTCGTCTCCGCCGGGTCAGCACCTGACTGGCTGCCTTGTCGTCCAAGAAGACTGGTGAGAGAACAGCAAGTGGTTTGTTTCTCCAATGAGACGTAAGAATGTTAGTGTCTGAGTCAAGGACAGAGTTGTCAGTCATCAAAAATCTGGTCAACATACTAAACACACCTAACGGGACAGGGTCAAGTGTCACCTGCCAGCCGCCAATCAACACACCCCCCCCCCAACCTCCACCACCACCCAAAACACACACTCAACATGGTGGTAAGTCTTTTCCACCCTGCTTTAAGTCCACATTCTCCTCCTCTTCTTCATCCCTTACAGTTTAGATTTTAGCCAACGTACCTACGTGAGCGGCGGCCAGGTGGAGCAGCAAGAGACCGAGGGTAAGTCGGTGAAACCAAAACATGGCCCCGGATGGATGGTGAGCTCGGCTGGAAAAAACTCAGTGTGCTGAGTGGAAGTAATGGAGTCTGAATGTGGAGAGAGGGAGAGAGGAGGGGTGGTAGAGAGGGCAATGACCTGTATGAAGACAGAGAGAGAGAGAGAGCAAGAGAGAGAGGGGAGGAAGAGGTGTCGACATGTTTAAACTGCACTGATCGGACTGGGCGGGGCTTATCTGTGGCGTCCGACTTCCTGCTGAGACACTGGAGCTAAAAAATATTCTGCTTCACTGACAAGAAGTCAACTGCAAGTCCCAGAGTGCAAAAATAAAACGTGAACTGCTTTGAACAAGTTTTCACAGTCGAGTATCTCGGACATCAGTGGTGAAAAGTAACTACGTACATTTACTCAGTACAGATTTGAGGTACTTGTACTTTATACTTTTACTCCACTACATCAGGGAAATATTGTATTTTTTACTTCACTACATTTATCTGGCAGCTTTAGTCACTTAACAAATTAAGAATTGACACATATGACATATGAAGAGCTTTTAAAACATGCTGCTTTGTAAAATACTAAACTACCCAACAGTTTACAAAAATGTGTCAATTACCAAAAAATGACCTAGCGACTGGTTTGATAATCGATTAATCATAAAAAAAAATGTCATTTTTCCATCATGTTTTCCATCGTTTGAGCTTTGACTGGAGCTCTTTTAATGACGTCATCGAGTTAAATGCAGCGTCGTCACATCATGAAACTGATTTGTTTTTGAAACATTGATGTGGTCCTGCTGACGTCAGATCAGAGAACACTTCTATGACCAACAACGTATTTTATCTGTTAATTTGGAGGACATGTTGATCATTTGGAATATACTATCAGTGCAGGAATAAATAAATATAAAAATGAAACTAATGATAAACCTGATGTTTCTGTTGAACATGTTGAGCAACAGCAGCATCATTACAAACAGCTGTTTTGGGGGAATCTCCACATCTGGATCCATTAAAGAGCTTGTTGTTAAATCTGACTTTCCAGAGGGAACGAGGGAAGAAGCCTCGATACATGAGATGACTGAGAAAAAGTTTTCTGGTTTTATCTCAGTCTGCATTTTAGCGTTTTCTGTGGTATAACTTTGTGTCCTGTAGCTGCTTTTATCTGCAAAATGTTGCCTTTTCCTTCCTCTACATTCTCAGATTTTCCATCACAATACAAACCAAAACTGCAGCTCTCAACTGTTATTTTTATTGAATTATACATTTCTGCACTGATCAGACCAACATTAGTGGATGGAATGGAGTGCATTGATTTATATTTTCTTTTGCAGATTTTCTGGACATTTAGTTAAAATTTGCATTACATTTTGTTGGAAACTTGACTACAGAAATATAGTGAGAGAAATATGAGTATATGAGAGAAATATAGCAGAAAAGACTTTTGCAGAACCAGTTGTTGCATAAAGAGAGAAATGCTGATGTTGGGAGCATCTCACACACACATTTACCTTCCTTGTACATGCTGGTACGAGAGAAATGAAGGAATTCATCTCCTGAAATGTTGTCTGATTTGTTTTGGCAGCTTCCAACTGAGGAGAGACAGACGGTGGAGGAGGGGGAGATGTTTACAGTAAATGAGGATTTTCAAACACTGACTCAACGTTGAGGTTGACAAGGTCAGCTGCTGTTTTACTGCTAAACATGTTCATCACCACTTCCTGTACTGCAGCCAATCAGCTCAGGGGGCCGAGCAGCGGACGTCCAAACTGATCAATATTTTCTCTGCGGACTGAAACACTGATCAGCTGCTCCCTCAAACTTAAGTACAAGTATTCAGACATTTTAACTTCATTTAAAAAAATGTCACAAGTAAAGGTCAATTTCAAATCAGTAAAAGTCAAAATGAACTTTAAGTATCAAGTAAAAGTACTCACTATGTTACGTGGTTTAATTTACTTCATATTTTGGATGCTCATTTTTTTAAAGTCTCCATCTTCAGAGTAACTAAGGCTGTCAGATAAATGTAGCGCAGTAAAAAGTACGATATTTCCCTCTGAATTGCGGTAGAGCAGAAGTCTAAAGTAACATAGAATTGAAATACTGAAATATTGAAGTACAACTACCTCAGAATTGTACTGAAATGTTAGCATGTAAACAAACTAGCCTGGATCCCTGCTGATGAGGCTGTTTTCACACAATTTAACAGAAATTGAAGAGCCCCCCAAAACTTTAATTTGAACATATGTCACACAGAATATGTGATATCACAACCAAAACCAACCAGTTATAGTGTATAAAAATAAGTACAAGTAAGTACAACCATCTTTTTTTTTNTTTTTTTTTACCATTGAACATTAGAAAAATGGGAGATGCACATACATTTTTCAGGTTATTTTCCTCTTAAATGTAAAGCATACAGTATATTAATGACATATATATAAATACATACTGTAAATATATGCTGTACATATAAACACTCATGTTTATTGGTAGAAATGGAAGAGCTTCTTTATTTGAGGTCTATAAGATGAAGTCATCTACAAAGAAAATTTTGGGCATCTAACAGAGACCAGAGATTTCTGATTATTTCAGTGATTTGACCAATTCATTGATATATGTACGAAACACGGTTGGAAGATTACTGTCTTACACCTCTTTGTTTGGGGATGATGGGGATTTAGTAGCTGAAAAAATTACAAACTTGTGCATTTGCCTCGTC
>NTHP01001145.1:0-30904 GCA_003416845.1 Oplegnathus fasciatus | reverse complement strand
CGCTCATTTCTGACAGCGAAATTTCAAAACAGTTCTTCAATCACACAAAATTACGTCTTAGAAACATCACAAATAAACTATCTGTTGGGTTTCATACAAATATCTCACATGTAAATCCGGATTTTTAAGACTTTTCATGTTTTTTTAAGATTAAAGTTATTTGGACCCATTCACTTTTGTTGAAGCAAGAGACCAGATTTGTTTTTTTGAACAACTTATAAGATTTATACATCTAAATCCTAACAGCTTGTTTTCCTTGTTTATGTAAATCGTACAGTGTAACTAAGATCAGATTTTTCACATTGAGTGTATTATATGTGAAAATATACTCATCGATCACAAATAATCCACTGCTTTTCAATCAGTAACATTTATTCAGCATCTCAAGCCCAATATATCGACAAAACAGAACAAACCAGACAGAACAAAGTGTAAATTAAAGCACTTTAACATCATGATAATGTTTCATGATGATATAAAGAATTAAATCTTCAAAATAGAAAATAACAACTGTTGTAGTTGGTTCCTAAAAATTGTCTTTTATTAAACTAGTTTCTGTTCTAGCATGTCAAAAGCCGTCACTGCAGCTTTCTCCACTGGCTTCACATTGGCTGTCGTCATGATGGGCGGGTCTTTTATGGTGCCTTCCACCCAGTCCACAAAGTTGGCCATGTTGGCATACACCCCATAATACCCTGGGTGCGTACAGCCCCGCCCCCAGCCGACCACGCCTGTCAGGAAGTGGGTGGAGCCATAGAGCGTGACCAGTGGGCTCCCGTCGTCCCCACGGCAACTCTCCTGGCGACCCTCTAGGTATCCTGCACACAGCATGTTATTGGTGAAGTTGAATTGGGTTCTCTGGGAGCACTGGGAGTTCTGGATGATGGGGACAAAAAACGTGCGGAGGACTGGGGAGACCGGGGCACTGGGTGGAGCACCGGGGCTCTCAGCGTTGCCCCCGGTGGTCCTCTTGCCCCAGCCGGACACGGTGTGGTAGCGGACCAGCAGGAGCTCCCGCTCAGCGAAGTCTTTGGTTGGCAGGCAGATGGGGATGGCATGGCGGTCCAAGGTGACGGGTCGACTCAGCTGTAGCAAGGCAACGTCGCTGTCGCCCGTCGCTGGGACATAATCTTCATGGGCGATCGCCATGGAAACAGGTATCTTCTGTTCTGTGCCCTCTTCCACATCCAAGTTGTGTTCCCCTGGTAATGAAAAAGAAACCGTTAAACAAGACATTTCCATAGTCATATTTCTCAAAATGACTTTAAAATCCAGAGGACAACTTCACAACCACTCCATAATAATACTCCCATTAAAGTGTACAATTTAGAAGACAATTAGCCAGAACAATTTCAAACTGAAGGAAACAACTTTTACAGTTTAGGAGACAGCACATTTAACAACTTCACAATGTGTTTACATGGACATGAGTATCCTGGTTATGAGGCTTATCCCGGTTTTGATCATATTCAGGATATGGTGTTTACATAGAACACAGAGAAATCTGGTTATTCAGCAGTGGCAGCAGTCAGAAACCTAGAGAAGACACATACATGCAACAGTATCCCGGTTTCTTTCGAGGTACTCCAGCTAGCATATCCAGGTTTCTGAAAATGGGATATGAGGTTTACATGCGCAAACACAAAAACAGGATACTTCAAAAACCCAATCATAACCGGGATAATCATGTCCATGTAAACACACCCATTGTAATACTTTTAAAAACAATAAAAAACAAAACCATTTAGCAGGAAATATACATCTATAGAATTACTCTAAAGGACAAATGACTTAAAGTTCACTTTACAACAACTTTACAAAGTCATGACACTTCAAGTTAGTCTGACAATGATTTAAAAGTGCAGGTAAACTGAATAGAAAGCACCAATAAATTACCTGCCACCACAATGAGATTTTGGGAGTTGTTGCCATGCATACAGTGGGCAGCAGTAATGACCCACTCTGGATTGATCAGAACACCTCCACAGTGACTGTTTCCATTTAACTGAACCAGAACCTGATCAATAGATAGATAGATAGATAGATGGTTAACAGAGGATGAATCTTAATGATCTTAGCCTCTTGACTTCCCTCTGGTACCTTCAGACCACATTTCCACTTATTTTACAAGAAACATTAAACCCGAAAGGGTAGACTGTCATGAAATGTCCTGATCTGGTGTGAATTCAGGGTAAAGATGGCGTTGTCAGTTGCTTGGTCAGCCTGTTGCTCCAGAGCAAGATATCTAGAACATCAAATGTGATGTAGATATTAAGAGTCACAAGAGGATGAACCTTAACGAGTTTGGTGACCCCTTGATCTTTCCTCCAGCAACACTAACAGGACAAAATTTAAACAAGAAGTCAAAATGTAGGACAGATTTCCATGAAATGTCTTAATCCCATTCCTGCTCCCCAGGGGATGAACCCTTACATTTTAATGACCATCATCTTTCTTCTACACCACCCTCAGGACAAACTTACAGCAGTGGTACAGTGGTGTTTACCTGCCAGGGACACTCTCCTTTGGGACAGTGGTTAGCTCCCACCAGTCTGGTCTGACCCACAACACTCTGGTTCATGCCTGTTTCCTGTGGAGGCAGCCGACCACACGGATACTCCACTGTAAACATTAACACAAATCAAAGCTGGTTTCACCAAACTACCAACTGTAAAGAACAAGCAAGACTTGTGATATACTCGCTTTTAACAACGTGTATGTGTAGACAAGTGGCTGCGATGTGAACGTCATTGTTCACATGTACTTAATGTCTAACTGGAGGATTAGAAAATCTATCCACTAGGGGGCAGATCAGGGCTGAATCTTCCCCAGCCGACACCGAAATATCTTCCTCGAGAAATTCTGATTTTGCGGATGTTACTTTATTGTTAATGTTGAGATCACAACCGGTCATTTAATTAGTCATGTCACAGTAAATTAATCAAGAACAATTTAATAATTGATTAATCGTTGACGTAATTGTTAAAACTATTCATGTTTGGTTCCAAATGTAAGTATTTGATGGTTTTCTTCTGGGATAATAAGCTGGATATCTTTGGGGTTTTTTGTTGTTAGTCAAACAAAACATGCATTTGTAGGCGTCACCTTGGATTTGCACACCCTGAATATGCAAAGTCAGGTAGTACTCACAAAAATGTTATCACAGTAAATGCAAGTACATCAGTGCTTTAAAGAAGTAGTGATCAGGTAGTATTCGTACCCTGAGCGACACACTCTCGTTCGTCTGCTCCCAGTTTGTATCCGTCAGCGCAGAAACATTTACGTCTTTCTCCGGAGCCGTCACAGAAATGCTGACAATGTCCGTTCTGATAAAGACACTTCAGTAAGTCTTCTACCACTGAGGAAAGTAAAAGAAACATTATTCAAATATAATGCACAATTTCACATTAATATACATTCAGAAGAAGTACCGACTCACATGGCTACTTCTTTCATCTGCTTTTCTAAAAGTTGAAACATATTGTTGGTGTTCAGTCAATATTTAAAGATATATTATTTTATATATTGTACTGGACAGCAACATTTTAACACCTTGTTATTTTAACAAACACAAGAAAATGAAAAAAACATCAAACTACTGCAAATCCCATTATTCTCAGATGTAAGGCTCCTCAGAGCAAAGCATACACAGTACACACCAATACAATCTGACAAAAATATTCAATCTATCCTTAATTGTTTTATATTGAAATTCATTGAACAAATGTAATATGGTGCATATATATGTGCATGTATATTTCTTGTCTTTATAATGTTTGATTCTCAGCAGAAATTATAAGATTTATAAATATTTATAAATTAAATTAAATGAAATTAAAAACAGNGAGTCCAGCTGCTGTTTTACAGATGAAAATGAACTTTAAGCTAACTCTGGTACAATAATCAAATGTTAACATGTATATTTAATATTGTACATGGTTACCATAAAAATAAATAAATATGTGAGTTTGGACATTTAAACTCCTGATTTTTAATTAATGTGTTTTTTACCTGTCTCACAGTATTTTCCTCCAAATCCCTCAGGACAGTAACATTGGTAGGAGGTCCCCATGTAGACACATGAGCCGTTGTTATGACACGGGTTGGTCAGGCAGGGGTCTCGACCTGATAAAGAATCCATCATAACAAACAGAGAAGCATTTTATTATTATTAATATTGTAATAATTTCTTCATAAATATGTAACAAAATAATTATTCTGTGATCACCAGAAAACAGAGATTATTATGTGCATTAATATGAAAGTGCAGAAGAAACTTTAAGCTAAAACAAAGTTCACAAAATGTTTTATGATAAAGACGTAAAACATCTCATGTTACACTGTGAAAACAAACAGCTGACTGATTTGGTGTTTGTTAAACAGACAGTAGAAGATTGAGGATCAATAAGACTTGATCACGGTTTCAAAAGAAAGAAAGAAAGATAAATCAGTATCTGAAGAAATCAATATATTGATCACGGGTTGAAAAAACCCCGACAACACACAAAGTTTAAACTGTGGCAGTATTTTTCCTCTTGTGCCATCAGTGTTTTTACATTTGACACTTTTAAACTGAACATTAAATATATTCCAGTCAAAATATTTAACTTTATCAAACACGTCTCTTCTGCTCTACGGTAAAATCAAACTTCAGCACATTTCATAAGATGAAAACAAAGATGGCAACCACACATGTGCAGCTATCAGTTCTGTTTCCAGGCGTACAATAATTTTATTCTCATTTAAATTGGAGAAAAATGTTTTTTATTTCTGTGATTCCTTGTTGATGGATGCAAAAATTCTCTTCATTTTCTCATGAACATGTGACAGTTAAGATGAATCTGACTTGGAACACTTGTAAAAGCAAAGCAAAAACACAAAGGCACAAAGTGGGAAAAGTCACCAGGACTGACAGTTTTGACTGTGTAACATTGAGTAAATGTTGGCAATACTGCAGTGATTTATACTAATGTTGATGTTTTTACAATCCACAATATGGACGCTGTCAGACTACCTAATGTTACTCAGGAGATGTGAAAATAGTGACCAAAAACTATAAATAATGGCCAAAGTTAAAGGTGTTACTCACGGTCGTACGTCAGCCAGAATTGCTTCTGCAAAGAGCAAACAAATAAACATGAATAATTATTTCAATATACATTTCTGTTCCGTTTTTTTATTAATAATAATCAGGTTGCATCCCTTCATCATCTTACCCAAAATGCCACAAAAGTGTTTCCACCAAAATCACCTGTGTGTCTCCAGTAGATATTTATATCCAGTGGGGATGCTAACGTGCTAACAGTATCGCACATGAAGCATTAAGGGGATAATCCACAATAATGCACGACAGGGAGTGCGTTATTCTGCTCATCCCACAACCATCAGCCAGTGATCCAAATATAAATTTGTTGTGTATTGATAGTTTGGTCAGTGGGCTCGAAATAGAAACTTTGAGTTCTCACATGTTTTTCAAACTTAAGATAAAAGTTGTGTTACTGCTCCAAAGAAAGATGCAATCATGTATCTGAAGACAGAGAGAAATGTAGCTTTTAGTGATTTACACTTAAACCTGTCAGACAAAAAATTGGACAAAGAGAAGCACTTTTTTAAAGCAAATGTTTTCAGTTCGTTAGTTTCAAGGCGACAGTGATGGGAAGAACTAAAAAGTAGGTTTCTTGTGTTAAACAGCGGTTAAAATTTGGAGATTCAGACAGCGCCGGCTGACCGTCTTGTCCTCGTCTTCAAAAACTTCTCGGGCCTCCTCGTAGTCGCAGATCTCCTCGATGCATTCCCTCTCCAGGTTTCCTTGTTTCAGCTCCTCAAGGAAGCCGCTGTTCGCTCGCCGCCATCTCTGCAGCACTGCGTTAGCCTCGTGCTTCTCTACAAACACTGAAACAAATGACAAAATACCAACTTTTATCCAAGTTTTTCCCCATTAATCACCCACACATAACACATCAGGATGGTTGCGTGAAGAAACTTTTTTGCTTGAAATTATTTTAAAGTGTCCTGGAAGAAGCTGTTGCACAAAAGGTGCTTTCTTTAAGAAACATCACCTTAAATACTTATTTTTATGATATGAATTTCTTCATCTAACTGTGATGTATGTAACTTACTAACATGCTAACGTATTTTTTTTACCAAAATAAACAGACCTGCAGCAGCAGTGATGCCTGAAAGCAGAATCCAGACGGTGCAGCAGCTCCTCAGCAACATGTTGTGTTCAGAGTCTCATTAAAACAAGGACAAAGAGGTATTTTAGGAGAGGGAGGACTTTTTTAGTCCACGCCCATTGAGCCTCTGACCCTGGGAGTCTGTTTTTAACCAGGTCAGTAAACACATCTCCACTCTGAACTACATTTTTACTTTCTATTGACTTATAACTTGTATGCAGTTCAGGGAAGAAGGAACTGTACCACCAATGGAAGTACTAAAAGCACCAATACAACAACCTTAAACTACTCCATTAAAGTCCTGCAGTCAGATCCTACTTCAGTAAAAGTACAGCAGTAACATCAGCTTCATGTAGTTAAAGTATCAGTAGTAAAAGTACTGAAGTATTCTCAGCTTCATGTAGTTAAAGTATCAGTAGTAAAACTACTTGTTCTGCAGTAAAATGTCCCCTCTGACCGATATTTGATCTGTTAATACTGATTAAATGTACCATTGGTTTTCTATGTAAAATCTTGGAGTGGATTAGAAGTTTAAAGTAGCATAAAACAGAAATAC
Source organism: Oplegnathus fasciatus (assembly GCA_003416845.1). Classification (NCBI taxonomy): domain Eukaryota; kingdom Metazoa; phylum Chordata; class Actinopteri; order Centrarchiformes; family Oplegnathidae; genus Oplegnathus; species Oplegnathus fasciatus. The sequence goes on along the minus strand of NTHP01001145.1, from coordinate 24,172 downwards.
TCAAACTAAGTACCTGAAAATTGTACTTAGATGAAGTACAGTACTAAAGTAAATGTAGTTAGATACATTCCACCACTGGACTGTACACATGGCCCTGACTGTATGAACAGAGAGGCATTTACGCAATTGCGAAACTGACAAATAGACTTACAACTGTGTGAGCATGCAGTGCACACACGAGTCGTACCACATGTATGTTTACTGCAAAACTAAATGATCTTCACTAACTGTCTGATTCATACCTGATAATCCAATGGTCAAGAAAATGCCAGAAATTGAGAAAAATGACCATCACAAGTGCATTTTTTCTTTGCTTAAATTATTATCAAAGTAAAAAAAAAATTATCAGCAATTATATAATCAACTGTTGATCAACTAATCAATTGATGAACTAGAACTGACAGACTGTTAAAGCTTCAACAGCAGAACACAAAGCCTGACAAAAACTTATTTTAGGTGTTTTATTCGTACAAAAAATTATAACACATTAATATAATGAATTTAAAATTAGAATTATAGTTCTACTAAAGTATAGTTTAGATACTTTTATGTTAGAAGGCACCTCAACGTGACAAATGTAAACCGTCACATTATGCTATGTTCATGTCATGAGACAATAAGAGTTAGTTTCGAATGTCCAAACTAAACTGTCCAAAGGAAACTAACTGACTCAAGCTAAATAATACAGAAGGGCATGAAAAACTAAGGACAATGAATGCGTCACGCCAGCTTTCAAGGTAAGTAAACTTAAATTAAGTAAGTAAGTAAATTTAATTGATATAGCGTTAAATAGTCAATGCAAAGTATTTTTTAACCTTCACACGTCCAACTTTTATACAACCGTCTGGAAATCTTTCACATCCCTTCCTACCATCATCATAATGCAACATTAACACAAGCTACAGGGTCTATATATCTCTCAACAACTTTCAGCTTAGAATCAGGATGTCAAACAAACAAAAATCTGCCCATCAAGAAAAGTTTAGCGTTAAAAACAGAAATGTAACTGAGACCTGAAGGTTTCGTTGAAGTATTTTGTTTGTAAAACTGAAAACTGTATTTTCAAATTACCTTTTACAAATTGAACTATTTCACAGTTTACATATTAATCATTTCACGCAACTACTTCTGCTACTTTAATAAAATTAACAGTCTTCCTCTTAGAGTTTCCCATTATGAGTGCACAAAATGGCCACTGCTTGAGGACAGTAAATTATAAACATAAAAACGGCAGAATCTGCTGATGTTGACATGCTCTTGCGTTCAGAACTCTCAGGTCGTCAGGTTGTGTAACAAAGCCTCGGTGTTGTTTGTCGGCAGATCCGGCGTCGCTGTTCGGTTGTGGATCCACTCCAGGTATTTGGACACTCGGGTGTAGATGCCGTAGTTGCCCGGCCGGGCACAGCCCTTCCCCCAGCTGACAATCCCCAACAGGAACACCGTTTTCTTGTATTCTGTCACCAGGGGTCCGCCGCTGTCACCTTTACACGAGTCCTGCTGGCCCTCGATGTATCCGGCACAGAACATGTTCTCAGTGAGGACCACGCCGCTCTCCTCCACACACTGCTGCGTTCGGATCCGTGGTACTTTCAGCCGCCGCAGGAGGTGTGAGGTGGGTCCGTTCTCACCCCTCCTCCCCCAGCCGCTCACTGTGTGCACACTGACGGCCCAGAGGTCGCGGTCAGCCAGTGGTCGTGTTGGTAGGCAGGCTGGGACGGCGTACGGTGTGTAGACGATGGGTGACGCCAGGCGAAGGAGGGCGATGTCATTGTCGGCATTGTGTTTAACGTAGTTCTCGTGCATGATGATCTCAGTAACCTGGATGAGCTGCTCCGTGCCCTCGTTCACCTCCGTGTTGTGCTCACCTGACAGACAAAAAGCAGGGTCAGAAGAGGAAAGAGCTTCCCTCCAAATCAAATTTACTCTGAGCGACTATGTTTAGCATTGTGTATAAATTATTTAGCGGTGTTACAAAGCAGTTCTAATTCCTCTGCCTGGTAGCTAGCAAACTCACATGTGAACAAACTCATTAGCTAGCTTGCAAAATCTCAACTAACAAGTCCAAGGTGTTCTGTTTCTTTAACTACGGCTCATTGACAGTCAATTTGCTGCGAATGGAGGGATTCGTACCTGCGACCACCTTCAGGAACTGAGCATCAGTGTCCTCCAGGCAGTGAGATGCTGTGAGGATCCATGTGGGTTTATAAATCACTCCGCCACAGAAACCTTTGCCTTTATACACCAGCAAAACCTTAAAAACAAATGGCAACATTTGTATTTCAACTTTCACTTCTCAGGTGGATGATAAAGAGGGCATATTTTACATTATTCTTTTAAATTAGAATGGAAACATGATGAAGAACAACCACCAACATGCAAGACAAGGGAAAGATTTACTACCCATCATTCATGTCCTGGCTCAGTTGGTAATTTAATTCTCCTGTGGTCCCTGTTTTTATATTTTTCATAATGTTCCTGTAACTTACTTTGACCTCTGTAGTATGCAAACTCTGAAGAAAATGCTGAGTATTTAGCAACATTTCCCTCAAAGCCTTCATCAAAACAAAACACTTGATATATTTGTTCTCTTTGGAAACTTTGGGATGTCCTCCAGAATCTTGGCAGAATTTCAGAGGTTAGAGTCCAGTAAAGTAATTCCAGGGCTCTCCTCTCTGATATGTCATAACAACCAAATCTCATGAGGTAAAACCCACTCAAGGTTAAAAATGAATCAGAGCTGAGGCTAAGCTGTACTGAAACTACACACAGGCTCTACAGTAAATGGATGAACTGTCCCTTTAACGTCAGCGTACCTGCCAGGGGCATTCACCTTTGGGGCACTCTGTTCCCCCAACGATTCGAGCTCGAGAGTCGAGCTGCCCGGCTTTGCTTTCTCCCTGCAGGACGGGGACCATGCCACACACTAACGACTCTGAAACCACAAAAAATAGATATCTTAAAGGTTAATTTTCTAATGCACCAGCAGAAAATGAAGCTGATTTTTTACTGTACTTTGACAGAACATAAAGTGTTGTGTGTTATAACACTGTTTTCTCCTATTCTAAGGTCAAATGTGGTGTCCCACAGGGATCAATACTGGGGTCTCTTGTATTCTGCATTTACATGCTGCCACTTGGTCACAGCTTTAAAAAAATAAATAAATAAAAATATAAATTATCATTGCTATGCAAATGAGACACAAGTTTATCTTCCAATGATTCACCCCAGATTTTGAAATCAGAGAAATGCTAGTCAGAAGTCCATAGCTGAATGTGTAAAAACTCCATTTGAACATGAAGAATACTGAAATATTACCTGTTGGACCTGCCAGACACAGAAGTTTGGGTGATGTTGTACTAAATAAGGTTAAGTTGAAGTTTCAAAAAAGGAAATGTAGGTCTGATTTAGACTGTTTTTGGATACAGAAAGGTCATTAGTCAGATCAGTGTGAGGGACGTTGGGTTTATATCCTGTAAAACAGGCCTGATCCTCGCAGTTTAGCAGGGAGTCTAAAGGTTAGTTATTATGGGGTCCCTGTAGAGGGGGGAGGGAGTTTTCCTGCAAAGACATCAACTAATTCTGACAAAAGAGACATAAAACCAGATGTTTCTGTTAAAATGAAGCCTTCATGTGTTCACATTCAAGACATTTTACTTTTGAAGATTTTTAAGGACCAGCAGACTTACAGTTACAGTCAGGTTGACTCAAAAACATACACAGTCAGTTTCTAAACTGACCTGTAATTTCTGCAGCATTTACCATCTGAAATCTGGAAGGCCACTGAAGAAAAAATGGAATAACAAAAAAAATAGTCATTGTAAGTCAAAATTATGAGATGAGTGAATATTTTGACTTTTTAAAGTCAAACTTACGAGATACCAAGTGAAACGTATAAAATACTAAGTCAAATTTAAATTTAAAAGTAAGTTCAAATATAGAGCTACAAAGTAATAAATTTGAGATGCAAAGGAAAAAAATATTACTTTCTAAGTCAATTATGAGATAAGTCCAAATTTAGACTTACAAAGTTTAAAAAATATAAATACAAATCTACTTTTTCTTTTGGTGGCAGAAGTGAGCTTTCAAAGGAAACTGAGTCAGAGAATATTTTCTAATCTGAAAGACGATAAAATACACACAAATTAGGTGAATGCATCAAATCGTCCTCCCACCTTTTGCAACGCAGCTCCGGCCATCAAAATCCAGGAAGTAGCCTTCTGCACACGAGCAGTTTAGTCTTCGTCCTCCCTCCTCTTCATTACAGAAATGGTCACAGCCTCCGTTTTCCAGCAGGCAGGTGTCGGGGACGGCCAGGTACTCTAGAAACAACAATATGTTCATGTTTAAAATAGTTTGGTAGTTAAGGTCACCACGAGAAAACAAATACAAAAGTACACAAAAGCCAAATATTTGGTTGTTCACTGTTTGTTCACTTGTTAATTTTCGATATTGGTGCCAGTACCTGAGTTTCTGATACCAACACTTAACAAAAGAATACATTTTTGATACCTTTAGTTTTGAGAATATAAACCTTTCAACACTTCTTAAGTTTTTAACTAAATATGCCAAACTTAAATGCATCGGTGTTAATTAAAGAACTTTGAATAAAATATAGTCTAAAGTTTGAAAAGTTTCCTAATGTAGATCACAAAATGCAGTACTCTTATGTTAAGTAAAAAAGTAAGTAAAGATTTATTTATATAGCACACTGCGGGGTTTTTGAACACCCTCTGGGCTGATAATAAGAACTTGTTTTATCGTCATTTAAATTGAGAAAGTTTTAGGACAGCCCAGGCAGTCCATTAGGTCAGTTAGTTTGCTGAGATCGTCACATTTGAAGGTCAAGTATAGTTGTGTGTTGTACGCATACAAGTAAAAAAAACACTGTATATTCAAACAATGAATTAAAAGGCCCAACAGTAGCATTTTAATAGAAAATATAATAGGACCAAGAACAGAGCCTTGAGGCATTCCATAGCTCAGAACTGCAGCAACAGACATAGTCAAATTTTGATTGGAGGACTTTTAATTGTATTTTTACATTGTGGTATTGCTACTTTTACTTGAGTAGGGATCAGAGTACTTTTTCCATCACTGTCAGCACTGTCATCACTGTCATTTATGTTTAGGACACCAAGGCTGGAAACAGGGGGAACCTGCAAGCCTAGCTCCTACATGTGTACAGGTTTTCCCATCTGCAGACCAAGCCTCCTGAGCAGTTCAGTATTAGGAAAGTTTGTGTATTTTGCTCACCAAGCTCACAGTTGAGTCCGCTGAACTGTGGCAGGCAGAAGCAGGAGTAGGACGAACCCTGGGTGAAGCAGCTTCCGCCATTCAGACAAGGGTTAGATTTACAGCTGTCTGGGACTACAGGACGAGAATACAGTCATCATTTCATGTTTCATGTTCATGGGTGGTACGCAATGTTTCTTGCGACTTTTTAAGGTGAAAAGGGTGTCAGGCAGGTACAAAACACTGTAGCACCTTACTAAAAATCTCTCACTAGAACCATGTGCTCCAGATCTTATTATCCAGATCACGGATGGTGTTGACTTAAATTTGTTCATTCAGCCTTTATTTATACAGGGTGATCCAGTGAGCAATTCACTCTCTTTTGCATTTTTCAAAAATCTAATATATAGACAATCATTAAGAAAATGTAGGAAAATGTGTGGTTTCTTACCGTTGTATGTTCTCCAAAATTCATCCTGAGGAAACAGAAATGTCACACAGATATATTAATTCCAGAATATTAATCATTCCCAAAATGAAAGAAACCGTATTTGGTTTACAGTAATACAGAAAACAAGTCTGACCGTGCTCTCAGTGTGTTCGAACACCTCCCGGGCCTCCTCATAGGAACATTTCTCCTCCAGACACTCCCTCTTCAGATCTCCCATCTGTAGTTCCTCAAACCAGCCTGAGTTGTACCTCCGAGTCCGGACCAGGACGCCATGGGCTCGATCTGGATCCAGAAAGACTACCAAACAGAGAAGGAAGGAAGAGTTCTATAGAATGCTTTAGATTTATATTTTGTTTTAGTCATGCCAGTGGTGTGGCTCTAAAGATGGCAACATGGGTCAGTCCAACACTTTGATCCAGACTGGAAATCCTTGACAATTATTGGATGGGTTTGGCACAGACCTAAATGAATCCTCACGACTTTGGTGATCCTCTGACTTTTCATCTAGCTTGGTCCAATACTTTGGTTTATGACCAAATACCTGCAAGACTAATCACATTCCCATCAGCCTGAGCTGTGCCTTGTACTCGGTGCTATTTACCAATGATAGGATACTAACATACTAAAACCTGGTAACATGGTGAACATTATACCAGCTGAACATCAACATGTTAGATTTGTCATTGTGAGCATGCTGACGTTAGCATTAGCTCTACAGAGCGGCTAACGTGACTGTGGACTCTTTATTTTATGTCTTCAGTAAACAATTCACTTTTTAAAGCAAAGTCAAGATGTCATTTTACTTTAGTTTGCTTCTACAGCAGTCGGACATTTTGACTTTGGTTTCCTCACCTGACGCCGCCTGGCAGCTGGAGAGGCTGAAGACGAAGGTGAAGAAAACTCTCAGCCACATGGTTGATGTCATCAGAAAGTTGGGTGCTGTGCTGCTTCTTTGTGCACCCAAAAGTGCAAAGTCTGTTTGTTCCACCCACCCCCCTCACCAGTGATCACATGTTGCCAATAGAAATACCCTGCTGCTGTGTGGCTTCAATACGTAATGACAAATCCTGCTTTTCACGCTTGAATTAGCCTACAGGAACTCTCCATTTTGGGAAAGCCTTTGCCTGTCCAGTGAGAAGATGGAGGATTCCTCTTTGTGAATCCAGTACAGATGAGGGGATCATTACATTCGAGTAATAGAAGCATCTATTTTTTTTGGGGGGGGGGGGTTCTTCTGGAAAAAATAATGCTTTGCTCTCCAATATGAATGTAATGATAATGTTTAGCCTAGCTTAGCATAAAGACTGGGAGCAGGGGGAAACTGCTAGCCTATCTCCATCAAAAATGAAAAGCTACAGCGTCCAATGTAACATTTAACAATGTGACATTTAGGATCTTATGTCAGGGTTTTTTTAGCGACTCAAATAGATGTGATGCTAATGCTGCATTCATGTCATGTGGGAGTTACTGTAATTTCAGACAGTTTTTGATTTGTAAATAGTGTACTTTAATCCAGATTTAATGGATATAGTGCTATATTGTCAAAACACAGTATGAACCTCACACGATGGACTCAGATGAAGATGTTCGCAGCTGCATAAGTTGTTGTGGGTCTACTTACAGAAGTAAAAACTAAATCAACATAGTACGTCAGTCACTGCTGATTGGTTAGGTAAAAACAAAACAAAATATCAGAAATCAGCCAACATGAACACAGTATCAGAAAGTTTGTGACATCATTTTGTCTTTATTTTTTATTCATTTTACAAGAACTAATAAAAGAATCAACATCTCACATGGTAAAATAATCCCTTCAGATCCCGTTTGTTGAGCCAAACACAATCTTTGACTGTGAATCTGACAGGTGTGTAATTTGACAAAAATGGTAATTACAAAATCAATCAAAAGGTGAGAGGGGCAGCTGGTTCCTGAAGTGTTTTTCCCCATTCTGCAGTCACATTTCAAACTGTTCTTTAAATGATCTCCTCAATGTCACTTAACATAGAAACACCTGGATAAGACACCTTATATGTCCTGACCCTCAAGACACTACAATACCCATGAGCCGTGGCCACAAATCAAAGTGCTAGTGAATTCACAATGCTTGAAAACAAAACACGTTGCTATAGTTGCTGAATTCACCCAAAAATGATCCAGACTTTAAAACTGCAGATTTGTTGACACTGTAATCTTTAGCTTTCTCCCGGCATTAGCGGTGCACATGACAGAATTTTATGCTCTGTGATTGGATGTTTCCACAAGCACAAAAACTGATATTTTCTAATGCTTTTGTTTGATCTTGTGTACTGATGATTCAACCGGGAGAGTTTCATGCTGATCTGAGCCGTAGAAGAGCTTTCATTGTGAGCTGCGTAATATTGTCTTTGGGAGGAATGAATGGGACTTTTATTTCCAGAACCAGGTGCCTGAAATAACTCCTCACACCTGACAACTCTATAAAGACTACTGTTATGTTTCTAATAATTTAATGCACTCTACACTATATTCTACTCTAACTTTCAATCATTATCTTTTCGTTCACTGTTTCGGTTTAGAACGTCACAGCCCAGTACTGGCCTGAACCAGTTTCAGCCAGTGGACATGATATGCTCGATCCAGTCCAGAAAGTTGCTGACTCTGACGTAGACACCATACATGTTTTCATTGGCACACCCCTTCCCCCAGCTCACCACACCCGTTAGGAACCAGGTTTTCTTGTACCGTGTCACCAGAGGGCCGCCGCTGTCCCCCTCGCAGGCGTCCTGACCGCCGGTCCTCAGCCCGGCGCAGAGCATGTTCCTGGTGATGTTGAGCTTGGTGTGAAGGCGGCACTCCTGCAGAGGGACCCTCGGCAGCACCAGCCGCTGGAGGAATCTGGCAGAGGAACCCTGCTCTGCCAGGCGGCCCCAGCCGGACACGGTGGAGTGGCGGACGGTCGCCAGTGTTCGGGTGAAGGAGCTGTTCTGGGCAGGAAGGCAAATGGGCACCACATGGAGTCCCAGTTTCACTGGGGGGTAAAGCTTCAGCAGGGCCAGGTCACTGTCAGAGCTGGTCTGGTTGTAGCCGTGGTGGATCACCACTTTGAGCACCCGTCGCTTCTGTTCAGTCTTCTCATCCTCATTCCGGTCATGTTCACCTTTACAGGGACAGCACTTTTATATTTTAAATTTTATATCAAATTAATAACAGAATGATTATTATTCCATTAGATGTCAGGAGAGGAAACCTTCTGTTTAATCATCCCCTCAAATTAGTCATATATTCATTTCCTTCCCTTAATTTAATTTGAACCTTTTTTTTTAGTTTAGTTTATTTGACATCATGAGAAGGAAATCGAATCATACACAACTACAAAAATGGTTGTGCATGATAGAAATAAAATTTCTGCATTTAACAAAAATATTGTTAAATGCAGAAATATATGTTAAACTTAATGCAGTATAGAAAAACATTAAAAAGGGCAGAGACGTTAGGGGACAAAGGTAAAAGAAGCAACAGCAGTCTTACCCACAGTGACATGGAAGATGGCGGCAGGGTTTTTCCAAACACAGTGAGCTGCAGTTAAAACCCACTGGTTTGACAGGACGATCGCTCCGCAGGTATAACCGTGATTTTCACTTAACAGAGCCTGAGCAGAAAGGCAACGTCATCACCATATGCTGTCTCAAATTATTCTCAGTTACTAGAGTCTGTAATCTGGACAGGAGTGTCAAATTTACTGGTCCGAGCCGATGGACAAGATGCTAAACATTTGTAATATAATAATATTTATAAGACTGTGGCTCGTAGAGTTGCATTTTGGAGATAATAATGTTGTTTTGATGGACCTCTAAAGACAGGAGACGATTTAGTATTAAAGGGTCTGTTCAGCCATTTTTCAGTCATTTCGGTTTTAGGTGCCGAGGTTTCGAGACTAATACAGTGGAGGGGAATGAAACCATGACTACTTTTTACTCAAACCCCGGACACATAAAACCTTGAGTTGACACCAGTAGGGAGTGAGGAAATATATAGATTGTTGGAACATTTAACATTTTATTCTGTATAAATGTTAACTATACTGGAGACGATTGCTCTTCTTAAACTTAAGATAGTCCAAGAACTTACCTGCCATGGACAGTGTCCTTTGGGGCAGATCTGCCCGTTAACAACCCTGGGGGCAAAGTGCATCAGAGGTCTTCCACAGGCCACGTTATCTAGGTCAGAGAGATGATCAGATTGTAGTCATGTTACACTCAGGCACATAAGTGCATGACTAATGAAAATCAAGTTAGCTTGATGCTATCCCAGGAATCGCTTGTTGCTACCTGTTTCTTTATGTCTACTTAGCTACTGAGACGTTCCCAGGTGATTTCTAAGCTGGTTTCTAAGTCTTGAGTGCTTGCTGTGGTTTTCAAAGTGGTAGCTAGTTGGTTACTAAGTGGTTGCTGAAGGTGTTGGTGGAGTAAATAGTGTTTGTTGTATCAGAAGGTGGTAAACATGGTTGTCACTGTAGTCATAGTGTGTTACGGGCTAGTCGCGAGGGCTTTGGTAGGTGGTTGCTTGGGTCTTCCGGATGTCGTCTACAGCATCAGACGGTGGTTGCTAGTTTGTTCCTAAGGTATTAGGTATTTAAATATGGTTTTCAATGCAGCTGAGTTTTGCTGGGCGGTTGCTATGGTGTTTGTGTTTATTTTTTGTATATTTACAGGTTTATTTAGTTGCTAAGTCTTTAGTAAATGGTTGAAATGGCGTTCTGTTGCCTGGTGGTCGCTACGGCCTTTGCAGTGGTTTCCGGTGCGTTTCTAGGTAGTTGCTCAGGCTTTAGTTGGTGGTTACTAGAGTGTCTTTCCTAGGACATCACAAAGTGGTTGCTGTGGTGTTCAAGTTGCCTGGGTGTTGTTATGTGGTTGCTATGTATATTCTTGGTGTTCCCTAATACCCAGACTCACCATAGAAGAAAACAACTTCATCCTCTGTTTCCAAAAGTCAAAAGTGACATTATTCTTGTCTTATACGTTGTCTCAAATGTCCTTTTTCTTTATTTTTAACTTGCGCAAATCACCAGTCCTGTAAAAGAGCTCTGACCTTGAGGCAGGCAGGTGCTGTTGTCCCGATCCAGACTGTAGCCTCGAGCGCAGAAACAGACGTGAGAACGATCCGGAAACTCTCTGCAGAAATGTTCACATCCTCCGTTTCTGTAGCGACAACCATTGGAGGTCAAACGTGCTGCGTAGAGTCACAGACACAGACGAAAAAAACACAACTTTGTTTATCTCGACAGCAACTTCAACAACAGTTATGAACGTTCATAGAAATGCTTTGGCTGTTGACGCACCTTTGTCACAGTTGTGTCCATGGAAACCAGGTGCACATTTGCAGGCGTAGGTGTCCACCTGGCGAGTACATGTCGCTCCGTTCTTACAGGGAGATGACAGGCAGTGATCCACAGCTGCAAACAGGAAGTTATGAGAAGACTTAAGGAGAGATTAAGGAGATGTGTTTTTTTTCTGAACCCTGAACTTCAACAGTTTGGTACTAAAATAATCAGTCACCAGTCTTTGTGATGGATTTACTTGTAATGACGATTATAACAAATTACCAACACCACCCTACCTGTGTACAGCCTCCAGAAGGCCTCCTGAGTAGAGAAAGACAACACAAATGAATGATAAAAACATGAACAAGTATAAACCATGTGAGGATGGTCAGGGTGAGTCGGGACTGACCAGCTGCTGTGGCAGGGCGAAGATCTCCTTGGCCTCCTCGTAGGAGCATTTCTCCTCCAGACACTCTCGCTCCAGATTGCCTCTCTTCAATTCCTCAAACAGGAAGTTTGCCCGACGACTGCGACGCAGGAAAACGCTGGCCTCAGGTCTGCTCACAAACAGCCCTCCTTTATATAAAAATACAGAACAAGAATAAAAAACTGTGACTTCCTGAGGTCTATCTCCATTCGCTCAATGAGGACGTGAGATGTGATTGAAAGCTTAGAAAGCTCGTAAGTGGACCTTGTGGTGTAATCCATTGAGTGTGTTGCCTGGTGTGGCCACTAGAGGGACTATAGGTACAGAACAAAGATCAGGTTGTTGTAACATTAATGTGGTCCATAGATAGATTTAGAGCTGCCACGATTAGTCGATCGAAAGAAATTGACAATTATTTTAACAATTGATAAATCTTTTAAGTCATTTCTCAAGCAAAAACGCCAAACGTTAGATGGTTTCTGGTGTCTTGATCTTACAATAGAATAAATGTAATATTTGGGGTTTTGGACTGTTGGTCACTATATTGGTTTTCACTATATTCTGGTGTTTGATACACCAAACGATTAATTGAGAAAACATTTCTCATGGATGTAGCTAGGTATGCAGGAAGATGTTCCCATTTTTATTTCTGCCAAAAGTGTGATTGTTTGACTGTTTTTCCAAACAGATCAACACCAGGTGCCAATCTGAGGTGTTGGCAGTAATTTAGAAATCTGGACTACTCAGTTGTACTTATGCTAAGCTACAATAGTGCTAATGTCAGGACATTCAGCCTACGTAAAAACATGTAAAAACACGTAAAAACATGTAAAAACATGTAAAAACATGTAAAAACACGTAAAAACACGTAAAAACATGTAAAAACACGTAAAAACANTTTTTTTATGAAATTTTTTGATCAAAAGAAACACAAAATACTTCATCATTTATGACATAACTTGCGAATGTAACTTTAGCTCCCTCACTTTTGTTATTTTTAAAGCGAAACCTACAGCAGACTGCTACAGAGAACTTCACAGTGGAGAGAAGTGAACAACTGTAGGTCTGATCTTCAGGCGGATGAAGACAGAAGTGGAAGAAGATGAGGAAGAGTATAAGAAGGAGAAGAAACAGAGGACTGACCTCCAGGAAGCCCAGTGCATGCTGGGATGGAAGCGATGAGGAGTCGTAGGAAGAAGAGTCGCTTCGTTTCTCTGCTGACAGACGCCATGTTTGTTCTGAACTGATCAAAGGTCAGAAACACACTAAAAACACACAAAACCCTCTCTCTCTGTCACAAACACGCACTAACAGGAATACACAGTACAAATACTACGTACACTGACTGCAGTACCGCCCTTAAACACCCTGGAAACCTGTTTACCCAATCAGAGTCTTACTCCTACATGAACATTTTCCAAAGTTAGAAGAGTTTTGGTTATTTCACATGACAGATTTCTGTATTTGTGTTTGTCTCTGAAGTCTTCTCACTGGCTTGAAGTGGGTGGGAAAAAGATGGAAGTCACATACCTCTGTGCACCAATCAGGATTTAGCAGTATTTGAGAGCAATATCAGCTGAGGTTTTCACTGTTAAAGGATGTTTTTTTTTCAACTAAACTTTAAACTTTGAGCGTTAAATATTTAGAACATTTACAAAAATGATCAGGATGGTGAGGGGGCTGAACCTTATGTACGTAATCTGATTTGAATAGGGAAAATTTATAACAACAGAAAAAATTAAAGCCATCAGGAGAGCAAGATTTTGGCAAATTGACACCATTAAAGCGTGTGAATCAGCTGTTAGCAGCTCCTGTCTGCAGTGTATCATGGATGTACAGACAGCTGTCACTGGATTACTGTGATACTGAAGGAAACTTCAGAACAGGAAGATTCTCAGGCAGGTTCTGCAGCGTGTTTTTTCTCTGATTTCTAAGCAGATTTATGGAGGTTTATTCTGGATGGACATCAGAGATAATGCAAGTGAAAGTTTTGACTGTTAATGTAACTGTTGCAAAGGGAGGCTATGGAAGGAAATGTTGTAGAAAAATATTTAAAAATATAAATACAAATATTGTCTTCATGTATTGGTGTAGATGGAAAGTCAGCAGGTCGAACTCTAGTCCAGGACCGCCATAAAGTTTGTTATGAGAGGAATCTTAAAAAGATAAATTCACCCGATGTTTGGAAATCTTTGTAGTGACTTAAGTGACAAAAGACAATTTACTGCAACCAACAGGATTACTCAGATCCAAAATTCATAATTAAAAAGATGTTTTCAGGAAATAAGCAAAATAAATACATGTTTCTTAGTTCAAGTTCAGACCCAATTTTCTATACTTGCCCTGAAATTTTGCACTGATATAGATCATTGTTGCCCTTCATAAAAACAGTTTTGTTTTTGGTCCAAATGGGCTTCATGCACAGATTAATTAATTAAGTCTTGTAAGCACAAAATGTATTTTTGTAAAATACGTTCTTTCCTTTTCTTTCCAACCTGAAACACAATACAGACAATAAAACAAATCCGACTCTTTGAGTTTTATCCAAAGATATTCAACAAAAACATCGAAACGGTTTGGTTTATTTGCATGGATTTTATTTTTCATACGTTGAGCAAAAAGCATGTTGATTTGTTCATTTAAAGACTTAAAATAAGAATAAGACAACAGGAAAAGTATAAATAGATATCTTAGTATTGATCAGTTTTTAAATAATAATAACACTTAAGTCATTAATATCTCAACAGAAGCCCTTCACTGAAATCATACTTTTGTTCCTGCTGTTAATTTACATTTTACTAGTTGTTTTATTAGATAATGCAGACTGTCCAAACCACAGGACAAGAATTATGACAATAAAATAAAAAGAAAAAAAAAGAGATTTTCATTATTAAATAAAAAACAAAATAAGGGAGTTGGAATAAAAAGAGTAAATTTTCATTGTTGCGTTTGTAAACAGGAAGACAAACAGATTTAGTGGAACTTTTTAAAGCTGCAGTTCCCCTCCGCCGCTCTCACTGCATCTCCTTCAGGACATCAGGGATGAACTCCTGGGCGTCTCTCAGTTCGTCCTTCCACTCCTGTGGGATGACGGCTCCGCTGTACGACCCCCCGGCCCCCAGCAGGGCTCCCAGGGCCGCCCCGCGGTTACAGTTCTCACCTGGAACACAAACACGACGTAAACAATAACAAACACACGTTAAAACAAACCTGAATAATTATTCAGCCTGACATGACGTTTATGTCAGCTCTTTTGTGTGAGGGGGTCATTTTAGTTTCCTTTTGTCCTGATTAATCAGAAGCGAGTGACGCCTGCTGGGCGCTTTGTAGGTCTTGTCTAAGAGTTTTAGTTCTAGTTCTAGTTTTCTCATGCTAACATGCTAATGCTTAGCTGGTTTTCTGTTTACCATGTTCACCATCTTAGTTTAGCGTGTTAGCATGCTAAGATTTGTTAATTAACAGTAAACACAGAGTCCAGCTGAGGCTGATGGGAATGTCTGTAGTTCTGCAGGTATTTGGTCATAAACCAAAGTATTGGACACATTAACATGTTGACCTGATGATGGCGCTAGATGNTGAGAGGATCACCAAAGTTATTACAGTTCATCCTGAGGGGAACATGAACGTCTGAAACACATTTCATCACAATCCATCCAACAGTTGTTGAGATGTTTCAGTCTGGATCATCAACAGCCACAAAAAAAACAGTTTATTTGTAAGAAAACATAAAAGTTACGAGGCTGCAAACATCTCATCCACACTTTTTGTCTTTATTTTTCATGGATGTAACTAGCTATGCAGGAAGATGTTCCCATTTTTACTTCTGCTAACAAAGTTCTGATTATTAAACTGTTTTTCCAACCAGGTCGACAGCAGACCGACTTAAAGACGTGGGCGTGAAACACAGTATGTTTGACTGAATCAGTGAATCTGACTACAGGTCATTTACGCTCATGAAGTTGTTTTTTTGAAATGCGGTGAATGAAAAATGTGTAACGAAGCTTTTGTACAAACCTCCACAGTTGGTGTTTGCCAGGATTCCTCCTTTGGGGTCGTCATGGAACTCGTGAGCCAGATAAAACATGCTAGACAGGGCTCCTGTTGGGTCACAGGTAAGAGTTTTAATACTCTGTGCTCACCTCTTGGCCTGTAATGATCATGTGAAGTGTGACTGATTCTGGACTTGAACCTTTAGTGTAGCAGGCCAGACCGAGGTAGTTCACAGCGCTCTGATGGACCTTCAGCCGTTCCTCAGACGACACCGGAAACCTGCAACACACACAAACACACACAAACACACAGTTATATTCCTATTCTAAACAAAACAAAGGCTCCAGATATTTGTACTGCCCCCTGCAGGCAGAGAGCAGAAACTACAGGAGCAGTGATGTTGCGAAAGAAGGAGTTTTCATGCTGGACGACAAACTGTAAAACAGATAAAAGGTTGTAATGTTTTCATTTTATGTCTTTTTAGGAGGATTATTTCACCCAAATAAATCCTCATAGAACCCAGACAGATACTGCACCCTTCACTGAAGACTGCAGTATCTACCAACAGCAGGTGTTCTCTCGGCTCTCTGATCCATTTGAACTAGTTTGTAATAAAACAGATGTCAGAAAGTCAGATGCAGGTTACAACTCATTTTTGACCAAAGTTGTCAAAAAAAGTCCTCACATTTCGTTGCGCGTCCTGTGTTGTGTAATGAGCGTAAAGCTGAACCTGTAGTTCAGTGAATAAAGGTACCGAGTGAGACTCAGGTATCTTCTCAGCTCTGTTACTGGAACATGTCCAACCCTCCTCTGAACACGGGTGGGACAGTCGTACCTGGCGGCCTTGCGGCTGTAGCTCTGGCAGGTGTCCCAGGTGTCCAGCCTCCTCAGAGCGTGCTCGGCCTGCTGGCGGACGCCGGCTCCGCCCAGCACGGCGTGCAGCGCCCGGCTGTAGATCGACACGTACTCGGGCACCTTCGGGTGGGGGTGGGTGAGCTTCACGAACTCTACAGCTGCCGAAACCTGAGGACAGAAGAGGTCAAAGGTCAGACAGGATGATTTGATACCCAGTGGTGGAAAGTAACTAAGTACATTTACTCAAGTACTGAAGTACAATTTTGAGGTACTTGTACTTTACTTCAGTATTTCCAATTTATGCTATTTATACTTATACTACAGTACATTTCAGAGGGAAATATTAAACTTTTTACTCTAATAATAATAATAACGTCCAAACAACAAAGACTTGGATGATTTCTCAACTTTATGAACATAAATGTAGATATTTAAAGTTTATTACTAAGTTGTTTTGAAAATGATTTGAAACTTTACTTTCAGTTGTGTAAAAATGCCAATGCAGTATCTGTTGTGTAAACCCACTTTTTTTTCCTATACTTACTATACTATATTATTCTATTTAATTTGTTTGTTGTGTTGAGGGGCAAAATCACAAGTATATCAACACATTGTGTCCGAAATCAAAGACAAACTGAAATGAATCCAAATTTACGTTCTCTGTGACATCTGTTAAATGTTAATTATTGTTTAAAGTCAAAAGATGACTGCTTGCCACCCACCGCTTGCTCCTCATTGGCTGAGGCGGACAGCAGGATGAAAGGGAGGATCATGGGAAGGCAGCCGATGGCGTCCAGCTGGCTGTCGGGGAACGAGGAGCTCAACTTGTGTCTGGAGCGTTTTTCTGCAAATGTCAGAACCTGAAAAACAGAATGAGTAAAAACTGTAACAAAATGTTTTAAACAGCTGGATGTGACTGTTCCAGCAGGGTGCGTTTGTTTTACCTGACGGGGCGAGGTCGGTCTGCTGTCCTGCCAGTCGGCGAAGAACGACCGGTGGCAGGACTCGGCGTAGGTGTCGTGGTGCGAGCCGGGCGTGGTCAGGAACTGGACGTAGTCTGACAGAACGGCGGCTCGAGCGTCCGCCTGAGAGACGTCGCTGAAACGGCCGGAGACGAGCGAACGAGCCGCTCGGAGAGAGCAGAGGACGTTCAGGGTGTTGTCACCGGCCTGAAGACCTGAAGACCACAAACACAGATCACTGAAAACCACAGACCACTGAAGACCACAAACACAGATCTCTGAAGACCACAAACACAGATCACTGAAGACCACAGATCACTGAAGACCACAAACACAGATCTCTGAAGACCACAAACACAGACCACTGAAGACCACAGACCACTGAAGACCACANACCACAAACACAGACTACTGAAGACCACAGACCACTGAAGACCACAAACACAGATCACTGAAGACCACAGACCACTGAAGACCACAAACACAGACCACTGAAGACCACAGACCACTGAATACCACAAACACAGACTACTGAAGACCACAAACACAGATCACTGAGGACCACAAACACAGACTACTGAAGACCACAGACCACTGAAGACCACAGACACAGACTACTGAAGACCACAAACACAGACTACTGAAGACCACAGACCACTGAAGACCACAAACACAGACTACTGAAGACCTGTTTCTCAGTGTCCGTTCTCAGTTAGTACCTTGATGATAGTGGACTGAGCCTTTGGAGGACTTCCACAAGTTCAGTTTGTCGTGGAGGATCACATTACCGACCACGTCAGGCCGCTTGGCGCCGGACGACCAGGCGGTCCGACCGCTGCCGGCTGCAACACAAACAGGAAGCTCAGAATAAATATGAACATTAATCACAACATGATGTAATAAACGACCACAGAGCTGAACTTTTCCAGAACTTTCCAGAACTTTCCAGGACTTTAAAGCTCCAGTGAGGAGTTTTCTTACTGGTGTTGGAGAGGCTGAGGATGCTGGACGGGTGTCTGTTTCTGGGAGAGTTGAAGCCTGATATCCAGCCTCCGAAGTCCCTGCTGATGTCGTGGATGTCGTAGTACCAGTGGACCGGCATCGACATGGAGTCGGCCGCACACATCGCCCACAGCGCCTCGCTGACCGACCGCCGCACCTGAGCCATCTCACCTGAGGAGGAACGGTTGAACTGTGACACCCGTGAAAGCTCAAACTCTGAAAGGTAAAATTATAGCTTTAAACTTCATTTAATGAGCCGACAAACTAAATGAATTTACTTTATCGTGGTCTTCTCTCCCATTGTTGTATTATTATTATTATTATTATTATTATTATTATTATTATTGTTATTAAAAAATAAAACTTTCTAACTGTGTAAGTGGAAATTGTGATCTACTAAACATTATTTATTTAATACTTATTTACTTACAACTTGAAATTCTAACTTTTGTCTTAATAAATCCAAATGAAAATCTCGTATCTTTTCGTTTAGCTTTACTGTTTAAGTATTTTTATTTTTCCTAAAAATCTGCTTCAGACTCAGAACAAAACTGCGTCAGACATTAATAAATATTCCAAATAAGTCTAATAAGTAAAATAAACAAGGATAAACCAGAAAAAAGAGAAAGAACAGAAAATATAGGAGGTAAATAACTGATTTGTTCGTCCTTCACAGTCATATTTCATCTCAGTCTTGAACTGGTGAACTTGGCATATAAAATCAAAACATTTNAAATAAATGTAGAATTGTTTCTGAGCCAATATTCATAAATGTCATTTGGATATTATTTTTTATTAGTGTCAGGTTTGTTGGATAAATTAAATGAACTATTTATAAATGTTTGTCTCCACTGGTAACAAAATATTTGACCACATTATTTTCCCACTTAATATTTAGTATAAATGAGTTTTCTAATAGAGCTTTTCAAGTCTGACACATCTGTTATTCCATTTTCTATCATTCATATATTCACACCTTTTAACATTTGTTCATACAGTCATATGATAACCAACAAAGGATGACAGAAATAAATAAAATAATAAAATACAATGAGTAATAAAACCGACGTTGTAAAAAAGGTTCTTGTACAGTCGTACTAAATATTATTTTGAGAGACTTAAATTATAATAAAAGTTCATTAAAACATGCTACAAAAGAAGACACATCTAAAATAAAGTTAAAGTTTTTTATACAATAATTCTGCACTCTTGTCCTTCAGATTAAATCCAAATGATTATTATTATAATAATAAAGTGTAAGAATATACAAAGGTGGAAGAAGTACTCAGATCTTGTAAAAGTAGTAATACCACAGTGTGGAAATACTCTGTCACAAGAAAAAGTTCGTTTTACTGAAGTAAAAGTACAAAAGTCTTGGCATCAAAATATACTTAAAGTGCCAAAATATATAAATAAATATTATATTACTGAATTATAATTATTGTTGCACTAACATCACTGTAATGTTGCAGCTGGTAAAGATCGAACTAATTTCAACTAGTTTATCTCCTGGGCAGCTTGTAGGGCCGCATCCAACGTTATCGATTAATCCAGCGGTTACTTCTGTTCTCGATTAATCGTTTGGTCTATAAAACTTCAGAAAACAGCCCATCACAACGCGATGACCTCATCAAATGTCTTGGTTTGTCCGATCAACAGACAAATCCCAAAAAAACCAAATTCATTAATGCAAGAAAAGTGGCACATTTTCACATTTGAGAACCTGAACAATCAAACTTTTGGACTTGTTGCTGGAAAAATAAGTCAAACGATTGGTCGATTATCAAAATAGCTGCCGATTAGTTTTCTGTTGATCGATTGATCGACTAATCGCTGCAGCTGTAATTTTAACGTATCTGTACTTTACTTGAGTATTTACTTTATACTTCTACTTACATTTCAGAGGGAAATACTGCACTTTTTACTTCTCTGCGTGACTACTTAAAAACACACAGTATGCAGTACTACAGTACTAATCTACCCAGTAGAACAGAGTATCTAACATTGGTTCCACATTGACATGAATGGATTTGTTAGTAACACCACTGTACTTCAGTGTAGTACCTGAGTAAATGTACTTAGTTACTTTCCCCTGATGAGATCATTATTACTACACGTCATGTGAGTGGATTAGAAGGTACCTGAGGTTAGAGGTGGTTGATCTCACCTGTCTTTACCTGCACGACTCAGCTCGATGTGAAACAAAATGTTTGACCTTTAACAGGTGAAACTGATCATCTCAGTTATAATAAGTTGAATCAATATATTGATCAGTAGTGTTGTCAGCCTGCTCACCTGTCACAGAGCCAGCGGACCCGCAGCAGCTCTCAAACATTAAACTTGTGTAACTTCATCATCACACTGTTACAAAACTACAGGAAGTGGCTAACGTTAGCATGCTAACATAAACAAAGTGTCCGCGGGCCTGAAGTGTCGTTATAGCCGCTCACAGTCGGTGCAGGCTGCCGTGATGTTTCCATGACATGTTTATATAAAGTTATTATTCGGTTATTAACACGTTATGAACGCAGTGTTGTGAAAAGCAGGAGGTTTGTTTACGGCGGAGTTTTGTAACCGGCACTGCGGTACGGTGGGCGATGGAGGTCAAAACAAAAAGCGAAGCGCCTTTTGTTTTATAGTGTTTTCGCCCTGAGTTCAGACTGACAGGCAGACAAACTGCGTCAGCAAGCCAATATTCTTTATTCTTTATCAACAACTCGGGTTGTGTGCAAACAATAAGTGAAAATAACGTTGTCTTGTGTTACAGACGAGGAAACATGAAAGGTTAAGAGCCGAGAATCATCCTGGAAAACTAAAATCAGGGCATAAATGTGAACTGAGAATTACTACGGCGGCCGTTCAGGACCAATAGTTAAGGACAATGTGAATCAGTTAAAATGCGAGTGTGGAACATAAGCGTGAACAGCAGCAGATAATGTGTTAATATGACACGATAATGTGTTAATATGACACGATAATGTGTTAATCTGACACGATAATGTGTTAATATGACACGATAATGTGTTAATAAACTTTATAAACGAGCCTGTTGTCGTTAAATGTTGTGACGCGGCGGATTTACGGTTGTTAGCGTCTTTGTTAAAGTTTGTTTTTAGCGAGCAGGCTAAGCTAAGCTAGGCTAACGGCTCAGTCTCGGATGGGGATGGAGGAGGAATCTTTAGACCCACAAGATGTTGGTAAAACAAACGTTTTTATTGTTATTAATATATTATATTATATATTAATCTGTATATGAACTTAATGGCTGCAGCTCTGAAGCTCACAGTTTGTTTCTGTGAGTTAAAGCTGCAGTTTGTTCGCGGTCTGCTGCAGCTAATGATGCACTTTAAACATGTGCTGAGTGTTTATTATCTGCTGGCTTTGATTCCAGTAAAGGTTTCTCAGATCTTAAACGGGTTTAAACCGTCTGTAAAGTCTCCATGTTAATCTGGTCCAGGTCTCACGAACCTAAGCACGGTGGTTTTTGTTCTAGACCTGGTCTGATGTGGTCTGACTGTGGAGAAATCAAAGAAATGCCTCTTTTTTTCTGATTTCTTTCACAGAATAATGGTTTCACAAGTCTGAAACAGGTTTTAATGAGTGTCAGGAGTCTTCATGTTAATCTGGTCTAGATCTGACAAACCCAAGTACAGTGGTTTTTTAGCTAGACCAGGTCTGATGTGGTCTAGATGTAGAAAAATGTGCGTATGTTTTCACATACAGAATAAAGGTTTTTAATTCAGAAACTACACTTTAAACAGTTTCTGGAGCATCTGGGTTAATGTAGTCCAGATTTGACAGGTCTAAGTTCAGTGGTTTTTGAGCTAGACCTGGTCTGATGTGGCCTGGATGGAGAAAATCTTTATCCTGTTCTCACACAATCTGAAGCTGGGGTTCAAACAGTCTTTGGTGTCTAACACAGTCCACGTTTCAGTGGCTCAGTGGTTTTGGATCTAGACCTGGTCTGTTAAGATTTAAAACCTTGATTCTGTGTCTGTAACATCTAGAATCTGTCCTGAGAATTCATCCTGGTGTGTTTTTCAGAAAAGGCCAAAACCTTCTGGGCCGACGAGGACGTGGATCAGGCTTTCAGTGGAGTCTTTGAGTATCTGGACCACCTGAAGAGAGTCCTGAAGGAGAGCACGGCGACAGATAAAGGTTGGACTTTATAATGGTTCTTCTTTGATGGTACCGAACAGGGTGTGAGCTTCCTGTTTAGTGACGGTGACTTCCTGTCGTGTGTTGATCAGAGTACGTTCAGGGGCTGAAGCTGCTGGAGCTTCTGGACTGCCCCCCTCCGGCCTCCACTCAGGACTCCTCTGTGGTCCAGGTGGTCATCGGCTCAGGTAAACACAGACTTTTATTCTGAAACTTCACTGTTGTCATGACATCTGCACCAGTAAAACCAGTAGAAGGGAGGGTTTTTAACGATTATGTGATTATTAATATTATTATTATTATCTTTAACTTCACTGACCAAGAGATCAACATTACAAAAAACAAACAACATGAGAAAAACACAATGAAAAATTAATATAAAATTAATATATTTATACACATTTTGATACGAATAAGACTGAATAAGTAACTTTTTGTGGTTTATGTGGCTTAAAGGGCAAACGAGGTGAGAGTACACAGAATTTTATGTTTATGGATGTAAAATTTAACCATCAAAATTAAACGGCGATATGAACATATTTCACGATAAAAGAATTAAAAAGATAAATAAAGATCAGTATTTTTAAAATAAACCTCTCTGTATATTTAGTATTATAGACAGATTTTTTCCAATTTCTGTCATCAAATAGACTTTCAGTTAAATAAGGAAAAGAGGATTTAAATTTGAACCCTCGTCAGTGTGTATGAAGTCTTATTTTGGTAGTTCTTTCCTGTCCAGGTGAATTGCTGCCAGCTGAGGTCTCCCACCACAGCCCCTCTTCCTCCCCCTCTTCCTCCCCTTCTTCCTCCCCCCTGCCTCCCTCCAACGGGCTGCCCAGCTCTGCAGCTCCCCCTGCAGGCAGAGAGGAGCTGCTGCCTTCTCTGACCCCCGTCCAGGTGCAGTACCAGATCCACCCCTGCTGCAAGGTAACACACACACTGTACAATATACACACTGTGNACACACTGTACACTACACACTGTACACTACACACTCTGTACACTACACAGTCTGTAAACTACACACTGTAAACTACACACCGTACACTACACACTGTACACTACACACTCTGTACACTACACAGTCTGTACACTACACACACTGTAAACTACACACTGTAAACTACACACTGTACACTACACACTGTACACTACACAGTCTGTACACTACACACTGTACACTACACAGTCTGTACACTACACACTGTACACTACACACTGTACACTACACACTCTGTACACTACACACTGTACACTACACAGTCTGTACACTACACACTGTACACTACACACTGTACACTACACAGTCTGTACACTACACACACTGTACACTACACAGTCTGTACACTACACACTCTGTACACTACACACACTGTAAACTACACACTGTACACTACACACTGTACACTACACACACTGTAAACTACACACTATACGCTACACACTGTACACTACACACTGTACGCTACACACTCTGTACACTACACACTGTACGCTACACACTCTGTACACTACACAGTCTGTACGCTACACACTGTACACTACACACTCTGTACGCTACACAGTCTGTAAACTACACACTCTGTACACTACACAGTCTGTACACTACACACACTGTAAACTACACACTGTACACTACACACTCTGTACACTACACAGTCTGTACACTACACACACTGTAAACTACACAGTCTGTACACTACACACACTGTAAACTACACACTGTACACTACACACTCTGTACACTACACACTCTGTACAATACACACACTGTACAATATACACACTGTACACTA
>NTHP01001144.1:33464-45951 GCA_003416845.1 Oplegnathus fasciatus | reverse complement strand
GGTGTAGTTATTATCTTCGTTCAAGTTAATTCTTTCCCAAAGTTCATTTGTGGGTTATAGACACTCTTAACTGGTCACCAAGAGCAATTGTTTATTGCTATTGTTAGGCTGACTATGAATTTATGCCTCTGGATGAATAATTAAAATGGTTTTGTTTGATGATTAACACTATATTCCCAAGCTAAGGTAATATTCCACCCCCTTACTACATCAGAGACAACCAACCAGAACGTGTCTTTACCTCTGAGGCCTGTGACATTACAGGTCACATTATAAACTGTCTCAAACAGTTTAAAGTTGATGTGTGGTTTTACAGTGTAACAGATTAATTTACTGCATTCATCTTAATGAGCCTGAAAGAGTCTGTAAATATTTTCTTTAACAATATATGTGTACATATTGTATATATATATATATATATATATATACATTCCCCTCCAAAAGTATTGGAACAGTGAGGCCAATTCCTGTATTTTTGCTGTAGACTGAAAACATTTGGGTTTGACATCAAAAGATGAATATGAGACNNTATATATATATATATATATATATATATATACACACACACATATATGCGTGTGTGTATATGAGGTTTAACACTTCTTTCAGCCATAAACCTCTTTCAGTTGGCTCGATTAAAAATGACTTTACATTTTATAATTAATATAATAAATCATCTCAAACCTTCTCAGTCTGAAAGTTTTTATTTTTCAGATTCAGTCAAATGAAGTTGTGCTCTTACATGTTGTGTATAAACTTTAACTTTATCATAACTTTATATACTTATGCATGGGCACAGGAAGGAGGGTGCTGAGGGTGCTGCAGCGCCCCCTATTGACAAAGGGTGGAACACTGTGTCTAAATAGTTGGCTATTTATCATAACTAATGGGCTATCTGAACATTTGTTTTAAATTTTGAACAGCTTATGATAAGGTCCCTGTCAGAAAATATATGAAAAAAATATGTGTAAAATGTGCAAATTTAATTCATTCCTCCGATCTGACGTGACAACGTCATCACGTCAGATCAAAGTGTAAGGGTCGGGGTCAGCTAAACTTGGGGAGAGATTTGGCAGTAGCAGGAGCTAAGTTATGTCGCAGAAAAGAATATTGGATTTTTGTCACCTCTAAAAGCCCAAAAGCAATCAAAACAGCAACAGACCAAGAGGAAGCGGTGTCTAGTGTCTGTAACAGTCTGTCTGTGGCACCTTCCTCCACATACCAAGCTCTTTCGCTGCTGGAGCAGTTGAAGAGCCGGAGCATCCGCTAACACAAGAGCTAGCAACTCAGGCCACACCTGTATTGCCGACTGTTGGATTTGAAAAGCCATGTCAGCCAAACTCAAGCTTTCCAGGAAGGAGATTTGAGACAGAAACTTTCGAACGATCATTTCAGCCCGGCAGTAGCAGTGGCTGCACTATGTGTCGGATTAATGTGTCGGATTTTGCTTTGTTTGCTGCAAGGCAAGGGAGAAGGGTTTCCGCCATATTGAAGGCAAGATCAGACCCTTCACGAGTGGAGGATTTTACAGCTGGCGTAAGGTGACCACCAAGTTTGCCCACCATGATCTATCTGACATGCATCTGGAATCAGTGAGAATGCTGTCATCTCTCAACCACAAACCTATAACAGCCTTGCTTTCTGAACAGTTTTTTAGGTCCATAAAATTCATTGGACGAGAGGGACTTCCACTGCAGGGGCATAGCCATTGGGATGGAGTTTAATGGCAGCTAATGGTGGAGCGGACACATGATTTGCCCAGGGCACATGAGTGGCTTCAGCGAAGAGACAACTGGATGTCCGACATGATTCAAAATGAAATATTAGAAATTTTGGCACATGCAGTCCAGTGAGAAATTGTGTCTGAGGCGAGGGAGAGCACATTCTTTGGACTAACGGCTGATGGAACCACCGATGTAAGTGCGTCTGAGCAGTTTTCCTGTAGCTTACAGTATGTGGACAAAAACTTATCAGTTGCAAATGTTTTTCTCGGGTTCTACAGTGCTCCTGATACCATGGCAGATACACTTTTTTCCTGCATCAGAGACATCTTTATGCATCTGTACTTGCCCATGGATCACCTTCAAGGATTTTGTTTTGATGGTGCAAGCAATATGTCTGGCCATTTTGGAGGTGTCCAGGCAAAACTGAAGGCACAATGTCCCACTGCACTGTATGTTCATTGCAGCAATCATGCACTGGATTTGATTTTGCAAGAGGTTGCTAGGGAGGTACACCTGGTCACAGACATGCTAAATTTTGTGCAGAGCCTTTCTGTTGCAATAGGGGAATCATCAAAGTGCAAGACACTGTTCCTGTCACTTTTTGTCTGTAACTTACTGTCATTGTGCCCAACAAGATGGGCTGTGCACAAAGGCAATCAAGCATGCTTGTTCATCATATGCAGTGCTTTTGGAGACACTTAAAGTGCTGCTGAAAGACAGAACTATGAGAGGTGATACAGGAACTAAGTTATCTGGTCTGTGCAGGCAAGCAGTGAAGGCGAGAACATACTTTGGCCTGGTGAGCTGTGAAGCCCTGTTTGAGCCATGTGAGGCAGTGGCCAAAGTGCTCCAACACAAAAAGGCAAGTGCGGGGGGCGCCCTGGAGTGTGTTAATGTACTCAGACAATGCATGCATGCCCTGAGAGAAGATGCCTGTGTACAAAAACTAGTGACAAAAGTGAATGCATGTGCAGCACAGAACAATTTACAAATGCCTGATCCACCAAGAACCAGCAGACCTCCGGCTCGTTTGAGAAACACACAGACGGTGCAGGATGTCGCACCATGCACAGGGCATCAACAGTGGCAACGTGAATTTTTTCAGGCCGTGGACCTTGTAACATCAGAGCTGGACCGCCGATGATTTAATCAGCCTGGAATGAAAGTTGCCGCCCAGAGAGAGAAAACTTTAACAGATGCTGTAAAATGGCCTCTATTCAGGCTTGGATGACATTGCTGCCCATCTCTCCAGTCAGGTTGACAAGTCTTGCCTGCACATGCAACTTCTGGGTGATGTTACTAAAGAGAAAGGACTCAGAACAGCCACTGACATTGCAGAATTTTTTGGGGGACTGCATCCACAAACTCAGGAACTGCTGAGAGAGGTGGAAAAGTTTATAGAACTTTTTCTCTGCCTGCCTATGTCTGTTGCCTCCTCCGAGAGGTCATTCTCCACTTCGGTGGCTAAAAACATGGTTAAGGAGCACCATGACACAAAAAAGAGTAACACACGTGGCATTGCTGCACGTCCATCAGGACATTTTGGACAGGTTGGACATCGAGCCTTTGATGCAAATGTTTGTGCAACACACAGCGGAACACAAGGCTACCTTCAGCACCTTCAAATAAAGGTAGGATAACTTTGGTATTTTCTGTTATTGATGTATGGTTGTTTAGTTATTACTTTGGACTATGAATGATCATTCTACTTAATTGTGGGTGGTAGCAAACCATAACAACCTTCAAATATCCATAAATAATAGGTGAATGGACCGTGCAGTTGTTTAGTGATAAAGAAAGTATTAGTTAAAAAAAAATGAAGATTGAAATGAACTTGATTAACTGGTATTGTTTATTACTGATGTATAGTTGTTGTTGTTGCTGTTAAAAGGTAAAAGGTATTTTTAAAAAGTGTAAAAATATAGCCTTTTTATATTTTTTGTATAAAAAAATGTCAAAATTGAACAGAACTTGATTAACTGATTGATTAAACATAACAGGATGTATGTTCAGTGTTTGTGTCTGATAAATGGGGGAATGTTGATCCCTTTTGATATTTGATATTAAAGTGTGTTTCTGGTCACTTAACATCTTGTATTGTTTGCTTCATTTTCAAGATATGTCACATTTGATTATGGCGGTCACTTAGGTTGTTGACAGGAAATGAAAGTAACTTGTAACGTGTGTTAATGCAAATGCCTTGCTGAAGGAAAGTGTGTAAGCGCATGCACACACGTAGTCATGCACGCACATTTATACAGTACTGTGCAGCACCCCCCAGCGAAAATATGTTCCCGTGCGCATGTATTTATAGTAGTTTTATATGTCAGGCTGTCACAATATAATCTCGTATTAACAATAATAAAAACTCATATAAATTTTCTGTTCTTTGAACAGAAAGGTTTCTGCAGTGACACATCATTAATGTTGTATACTTACTAATGTATTTCATATAAAGCTGGAAAATGATTCAACTAAAGTTGGAGGGAGGTGAGAGAGATTAAATCTGTGAAATATTTTGTTTTCCTGTTTGCTGTCAGTTTAAAGGCTTGAAGTTATTTCAGCTGCCTTTATTAAAATAAAATGATTTCACTTTAAAGTGTCATGTTTTACATGTTGCAGTTTAATGTTTGATATTAACTTATTTTCAAACTTTCGTTAAACTTATTTGAGCTTTCTTCCATTTTTTTCCCTGTTGAAGGTTTTTGGGGAGTTTTTCCTGATCTGGATCGAGGGTCTAAGGACAGAGGGGGTCCTCTGCTGTGCAGACTGTAAAGTCTCTTGAGGCAAATTGTGATTTGTGATATCGGAATATATAAATAAAATTGACTTGACTTATTTAATTATTTTTCAAATATGATGATGATGATGATGATGAAGTTAATGAAGACGTCTTCCTTCCTCTCAGCTTAGTCTTTCAGGTTTAATCACATTGTCTCTGTGGGAACTGATGTTCTCAAACAGGAAGTGATTAAGCAGCAGACCAAACTAAACAAATGTTTCCTGTTCAAACACAAACACACAAACTGAATCTTTATTTTATCTTCAAACACACAAACACTTCCTGTTTGTACAAGCTGGTTTAAACCGGAGAGAAGAAGAAAGACGACGATCCAACGTCCAACTCAACATACTGGAAATGCTTTTTAACAAAATAAAGGACCACGAGGAGAGAGACTGGCTGCTCTTATTTTGAAATGACAGCTCTGTTCTATAGGTGTCATAATCAGTATTTATGATGTCATAATATAAAAAGCTTTAGTCTACATTAAATCATTTTATTTATCAAGTTTAATATTAAATATTGATGATTAAATGTAAGACATTATCTGATACACTTATTGATTACAGTTAATAATATATTGATAAGGGAACTTCCTCCAGCTGTTTGTGGTGAGGAAGAGGAGGATGAAGGTGATGAAGACGGTGTTCAGGTCTTCAGACGTGACCTCACCATGAAGATGAAGATGATTATGATGATGGATGATGATGCTGAAGATGAAAAAGATGAAGGTGAAGATGAAGAGGAAGGTGATGATGAAGATCAGTCTCTGGGACTCTGTCGTGACCTCTGGCGGTACTCTGGCAGGTGATGAAGGATCCAGGCAGCTGGAGTCAACATGGCCACCGCAAATACCGACATGACGAAGAAACTTTGCTGTCAGAGACAAAAAAACGGAGCTTTTTATTTGTTTTTAAACAACCAATCAGAGCAGAGATCCATCTGAAACATTACATGACATCATCAGGATCAGAAGACTGAAAATAGATAAACAATGAAAATGAAGATACGAGAAAGCAGTGAAACCGACAAAATAAATGATGTGCAGCAAATGCAACATAATAAAATGTGAATCTGGTCTTTGATGTAGTCTTTAGTCTTTAATCTTGTTTTTAATCCAGTCTTTAGTCTTCAATCTGGTTTTTAGTCTAGTTTTTAATCTGGTCTTTAATGTAGTCTTTAGTCTTTAATCTGGTCTTTAATCCACTCTTTAGTCTTTAATCTGGTTTTTAATCCAGTCTTTGGTCTTTAATCTAGTTTTAATCTGTTTTTTAGTCTAGTTTTTAATCTGGTCTTTAATATGCTTTTTAATTGTAGCATGATGATGATGAACAATTTTCCATGTCATTGAGAAATGAGTGACCCTTTCCTGATTTCGCTGTTCACAAGACCTCTGTGTCAAGAAACAGGCCTGCAGGACTCACGGAGGATGAACAACGGGTTAGGGTTTTTACATTATTTAGTTGTTAATTTACAACCTGCTTTCACTGGTCGTGCATGGCACCGACCTAACAAGACCCTTTTAAGTGCCAATATCCCATGATCTCTGGTTTCCATCAAGGACTCATACAGGAAACAGACAACAAATGAACTAACTTTGCAATTGAGAACTGAAATGTACATTAATTGATATTTCATGTTTAATTAACAATACAGGAGGAATGAAGAGTGAAAAATATCGGTCGGTCTTCTCAGACTCACCGCAGCTCCGATCTTGTTTCGAGGAGGTTTGCTGTAGATCATCCTCTTTGTCTCCATCAGGATTTCTTTTGGACGAGTCAGAGTCGACACAGAAACATTTCCCATGATCCTCAGGACAGCGCTCACCATTGTCACGGCAACAAACACCTGCTCACTGAGCTGCACCTGTTGGACTCTGGCTGCTGCTGACAAACTGTTTGTTGTTGATGATGATGCGTTCACTTTGAGCTGTTCGGTCAGACTGAATCTGAAGTCTGAAGGACCAGAGGAGAAGGAAGAGGGGGAGGAAAGGGGGAGGAAAGGGGGAGGAGGAAGAGGAGGGAGAGGTGCAGATGTCCCAGCAGCCTGCTGATTGGCTCACATGATTCATATTTCTGATCAGTTTCTGATTGTTACTTTGATGCAGGATGAGCTGATCACACCGAACCCAGCTGAAAAACTGGATTAATAAAAGTGGACAAATGTTAAAGTGACAGAAATATCTTTGTAAAATGATCTGAATGTATCAGCAGTCAGTAAACAGTCAGTAAACAGCAAAGCAGCTGGTCTGCAGCTCAACAATCCAGCTGATTAGATTTCCTCTGCAGAACAAACAGCTGACGGAGAAGAAAAGGACTGACGGAGGATAAAAGAGATGTGACAGAGGATAAAGGGTTAATGTGACATCTGATGTGCAGAAACAGACCTGCTGATTAAAATCTGGTCAACATCAGAAAACACGAGAGGAGACAATTTGAGAAAATGATATTAAACACAAATACACACAAAGTAGTGGTGGAAAGTAACTAAATATATTTACTACAGTACTGAAGTACAGGCTATAGGTACTTTACTTGAGTATTTCCATTTTCTGCTTCTGCTTGTCGTGGGTCTGTTAGAACCATATCTGACCTCCGAGTCAGAGTCCCTGTATGTCAGTGCTGGATTCTGTGTCCTGCCTGCTAAAGGCTACTATATTAGCTGCAGTATATCATCTTTGAACTGGCCTTTGCTGTTCTCCTGTCTCACCAGCTACCACATGAACCTGGACAGATATACCTCTGCTTACCTCCACATCTGGCTGTGATAGCCCTGTCCCTTTTAGATTTAACCGTCCACATGCACAAACACGGCCTTGATCCAAGTCGATGATCAACAGGTCCTCCTGCAAGTGAGACCCAAAGATGCCCCCAGAGATGCCAGAATCATAAGGTACATCTCAAGTCTCTTAAATTGCATCCACGTTTCCTTCACTTGCGTCCTTTCCTTGCATCTTAGTCCCTCCCACCGAGGATGCATGGAGAGACACAAGGAAACCATGCGAGGAGAGAGGAAATGAGGAAATGTGTTTTTAGAGTAATGAGACGTCCTTTCCTCTGAAGCGTCACGTGAAGCGACGTCCGTTTGTGATGACGATGGCAGCTGATCACAGCTGGATCAGTTGATCGCAGCTGGATCAGTTGATCGCAGCTGGATCAGCTGATCGCAGCTGGATCAGCTGTCAGTCGGCTTTAACACCTGTAGAGACTTTTGATGGAGTTTGTGTCTCCACACATGTTCACTGTACTAATACTAATAAAGACACACAGTTATCAGCGGCAGAGCAGCAGTGTTTTCTCTCTGTAGCCTGTTACCTGTTTAACAAACACCT
Organism: Oplegnathus fasciatus; assembly: GCA_003416845.1. NCBI lineage: Eukaryota > Metazoa > Chordata > Actinopteri > Centrarchiformes > Oplegnathidae > Oplegnathus > Oplegnathus fasciatus. The sequence goes on along the minus strand of NTHP01001144.1, from coordinate 38,114 downwards.
GCACATGAAGAACAACCTGCATTCTGTATTTATACTGTGTCCAGCAGAATGACTTTATATTATTGATTATTTATTTATTGATATTNTGATTGTCAATTCATTATTTAATAACCCAGAATAGGGTTATGGTGTCTTTTGAACACTGTAAATTATTTATTAGGCTAAATGTTTCAGAGGAAATTAAAATGATGTAACTCATATCAAAGCTGACGCTCAGGAATGATCAGCCTCACATGTGACTGAATGGAAATGAGGATAAATGATGTAAAAAGTGTTTGTTGCTGACAGACAGACTCTCCTACTCTCTCTGACTTTAATTGGATCCATAATAAAAGTTAATGGAGGAAATAACAGATCATGAAAAGAAAAATCTTTCTAATAAATGAAGAACGTTGTTTGTGGTCCTTTTGTTGTTCAGACCTACAGTGAACACAGATTTGACTCAATGGTGAATCAGAAAACAAATTAAATATAAAGAGTGATACACTCGAGTTTAATCTGTTATCTGTCTTCACTCCGGTATGAAACTCCAGTGATGTTGTGATGGATCAGATCAGTCCGATCAGCTGCAGCGTCCAATAATAATAACATTAATGTCATTAATATGCACTGTCCCTGTCAAATAAAATAAAGAAAGAAAGTGATCCTCAACTAAGTTTATCACTTGGTGGAAAGCCAATAGAACAAGTTAAAAAGACTGAGTTCTGGGTATGTAACATCAAACACTCTGAACCAAGCGATCCAAGCCTTAGTTCCGTCACACCTCAAGTACTGTCCAGTCATTTGGTCATCCACAGCCAAGAAAGATCTAAAAAAACCTCCAAATTGCTCAAAACAGAGCCGGCAGATTAGCTCTCCATTGTTCAAAGCGCACCAACGGTTTTCAAATGCACCATAATCTCTCATGGCTTCCTGTAGAGTGTAGATTACAATAGAAACTTCTGATCTTCTTCTGGAACGTCTTAAACTACAAGAAACCACAGTATTTTACTGACCAATAAGTGTACATCAACAGTGAAACATAATTATCTGGACAGACAGGCCAGTTTAGGATATCTCTGACCACCTACACGAGGACAAGTCTTCTCAAACCTACTGTCATTTACAGAGCCATTACAGGACAGAACTCTTTACCAGTTCACCTTATTAAAACAAATACCAGCCATTTTCAAGAAAACACTAAAAGACTAATCAAATTAACTGCATGAACGAACAGTAAATGATTAACCCTTAATCCAGATTAATCTCGCTTGCTGATTGTCTTTGTAGTGTCTAACGGTTTGATAATGGATCTTTTGTATGTAATGTGATGTTTGAATGTATATAATGTGCATAATTGTTTGTGTGACCCCAGGAAGACTAGATGACATCATGGTGTTAGCTAATGGGGATCCTAATAAACTAGTTTTTCTTTTGCCAAGGTTTTGGACATTTTTGAGGGGGTCCTGAGTATTCTTGATAAATATGCCCTCACTCGAAATGCAATCGTCCACATCATGGTAGGCATCGGATCAAATCAAAAGTGACTCTACAGTCACGATCGTTCACTGGGGTCAAACAGCAGCAGCTGTTGGTCCCAGCATCTCACCAGCAGTGTGCTACAAGCTCCAGACAGCAGCAGCTTGATGTTGGAGCAGCTCAGAACAGAACAGAAAAAACGTCTGTTTGCAGAGATTTAAAACTTCCACTGTGACATCATCAATAATCATCATCATCAGTAATCAACAGTACTGCTGACTGATCTTGAAATATGGCCAGACTCCATGTTGTTGATTCAGCAGATTCAGTTTTATTAGTTTTCATTAAAAAGGAAACACAAAGATGCCACAAAGAGACATTAACAGTGGACATTAAAAACAGGAAGTCAGAAAGGTTCAAAATAAACTGAACATAAAAACTTTAAAATGTCCAGAAAGTCCACAACACCAGCTCGACAGGAAACGACAGAAAACAAAAGAGGAAACAGGAAGAAGATAAAAGATGCAGGACGATGCAGGAGCTCAAGAAAGGTCAAAGGTCAATTCAAGGTTAGTTGGAGTTCAAAGGTCAGGTGCAGTAAAAAGGTCCGGCATCGACTCTTCGTCTCTTGCGACTCTGCTGCTGCTCGAAGAACTGACGGATGTCATCAGGAGTCACAACCTATCAGAGAACAGTCACATGTCATCAGGAGTTACAACCTATCTGAACAGTCACAGTATAACTTCCCTGAAAACTTACCTAAACATTTTTAAGGAATCATTTAGTTATTATTATATTATAACATATATATATACATATATATATATATACATACATATATATACACATATATATATACATACACATATATATGTATATATATGTAAATATATATATATATACACACATATATACACACACACACATATATATACACATATTATTATAATATATATTATAATAGTATATAATATATTATAATAATATATATATTCTATTATATTATAGGTATTATTTGAAACATTATTAATGAGTGATTAATGATGCTGACAGAGCAGTGATGATGAGGTGATAATAGAAGCTTCGCTGCAGCTCTACAGACACACTTTGAGTCATATCTGTTTCTGAAAGTGTCTCATCATGTCAGTTAAACTCTCTACAGTGGACTCAATATCCCACAGTGCAACATGAGCAGTAGTATCCAATCAGTGATCACTAACCAGCAGCTAACTGCAATGAAGTCAGATAGTTTATTAATCTGTACTTAGTTTGTACTAAAACTTTAACTTCTCTGCACGTAATATCAGGTCAGCAGGTCAGCAGCAGGTCAAAGGTCGTCTTCAGCAGGTCAGCAGCAGGTCAAAGGCCGTCTTCAGTCTTAAACTCACTTTTCCTTCTGCTGCAAATCTCTGCAGGAAGTCCTTCAGTTCAGTTTTCATGTCGTTGTATCCTGGAAGGAACAAAGTACCATCAAAAAAAAACATGGCCGACAGATACAGGTGCAACTGTGGGGCTTGTAGTTTTACTTATCTGTGGCACGTGTAGTTCCGTGTGTGTAGTACTTGTAGTTTTGTGTGTAGTGCTTGTAGTTTTGCGTACCATGGATGATCTCAAGCTGCTGCACTCGGTTCAGGTTGTCCAGCGCTGACATCAGAGGGTCGTGTCCTGGTTGTCTCTGTTCGTTGCTCTTTCCTTTGTTCTCGTAGGCGAGGACGGTGTCCGACTCGTCAGACAGGAAGGAAAGACCGGCTTCAGACAGACTCTCCTGAGGACGCGGACTCATTAATCTTTTAGCCATAAAGAGCGTTTGAAGAGTAAACGCTGATTACATATGTGAGCTGTTGTTCTTCGGTCACAAACAGTTTGTAAAGGCTCGTTGTTTAAAGAGGAAAGGCTTATTAAACGTGAGTGTGCTTAGACATCAGATAAACAGAACTACACACTAAACAAACCCTCACAGTTACATCATCAATGCCTTAGCCAATAGAAACTTAAGACAGGTAAATTTTACCTGGCAGGTGTTGCAGGAGCAGAGTTTGGAGCGCCATGCTGACGGCCAGAACACGGCTCCTGATTGGACTCTTTTCTGACCAATTGCCTGCAGCTCCTTCAGTCTGCAGCTTGGTGCCTCCTCCTCACGGCTCCGTTTACTGCTGGGCTGGATGACATCATCACCCTGACAGATAATTTATCAAAATAATTGCTGATTAATTTTCTGTCAATCAACTCCTAATTGATTAATCGACTAATCATTTCAGCTGTACTGACCGCTGAAATAATAACTCTTCATAAAACACAAACAGATCTCAGATCAGTTTCAGTAGCCTCTTCTCATTTCTCAGTTTGTACATCCTCGATTCCTTTCCTCGCCTCCTCTCCTCATGTCTTTGTCCCTCCCACCTGAGATGCGAGCGGAGGAGTCGAGGCAACAGGTATGTAACAAAATGAGACATACGTCCTTTGGAGCCACCATTTTAAAAGAGACATCAATTAAATATGAGGTGTGACATCATCTGTCCATTGTTCTGTTAAACCGCTGTATCTGATGATCTCTGTCAGGAGCACAACAGTGTTCATGACAACTTATAGATTTATTTTAAATTCCATTCACAACAGGGCATAACGTGACAAGAATGTACGGATGTCATTGGCTACATTTTTATTTAACACACACGCCAATATTAAGGAGATTTAACTAACTTACTATCAGAACTAAGATGTTATAAAATAATCTGTAGAATCTGCGCCCTGCTGTGCATTCAGAGATGTTTCTGGTGGAGCAGCATGTCCACCCGCTGAGCCCCGTGAATCAGCATGAGTGAATTTTAAATCCTTCATTACAAACCATCTCTTTACCATGGATCTGACACCCTGCATCTCCGTTCTCCATATGCCTGCTCACCAACACTTGTTCTGCACTCCACAAGAGTAGTTAATGTTATGGATCTGATTTGGATTGTGATATTTTATTTAGTTGTTATTTAATCAGACAGTCTTATTGAGATTAAGATCTCTTTTCCAAGAGAGACCTGAGAACAAGAAACATTCACAGAACACAATCAGCAAAACAGAAACAACACAACAACACAGAAACAAGAAATTAAAAAAGACAGTTACAAGAGTCATAAAAAACATCAGATAATAAAGCTTTAAAATCTCCAAGGGGAATGTACAACTGTAGTTTGAGGGAAG
>NTHP01001143.1:2500-14821 GCA_003416845.1 Oplegnathus fasciatus | reverse complement strand
ACTATATACTATACCAAAGGTACTATACCAAAGTGTTTAATGCGGCTTAAGTTACTTTTAAGACTTTTTAAGACCACATGAAATGACATTTAATACCCGACGATGTGATCTATAATTATTTATTATAATCACTTCCCAGCAGTTTATAATAATTCCTGATGATATAATGAATTACATTAACACAACCTGGACCCGAATAAGCAGCAGAAAATGTACAGATGGATTAACCACTTAAAAATGATGAATTTATTTAAGTGGTGACAACACCTGCCTGTTGTTCAGATACCCGGTGGGTGGGGCAGGGGATCATCAGTGCCGACTGGGAACACCTGGGCCCAGTGCTCCCAGTCTATAAAGCCCTGGCTGTTACTAACAGTCTCGCTCTCTCCTCTCCTGCAGGCACCCGTCTGGTTATGTTGCAGCTTTAATTCCTTTCAGTTCATTCTTTCACTTTGTTTACATGCACCTCACGACACTCACACACCATTTCCACTCTCATGCACACCCTACACTACTGATTCCACTGACCTCCGACTCTCCATGTGCTTTTGTACTTTTGTTATGTATTTAATTAATCTCAGTTTGTTTAATAAATTACTTTATTTAACCTTTGAAAACAGTGTGTCTCCCACTTTTGTCATGGCCTTACGAGCCAGGTTGTGACAAAAATCAACACTATGCTTCCTGTAGCAACAGTTTGTTTACTGCAGGTCTGATGGTTCAGAATGAAACTATCGTAAAAATCACACTTTTAGCTCACAGACAAGATTTAAGGCCTTTATTAACTACATTTGTGACTTTTTAATACCTTCTAAGACCTTATTTGAGGAAATTTTGTGCTTTTTAACACCTGCAGTTTCCCTGTTTTCTCCGAGTTGCCAAGTTTGTCTGTGTCGACCTCAACGTCCAGGTTGTGGTCTCTACATGCGGACTACTTACAGCGCTGCAAAAAGTTTACAATGTAAGAATAACACTTCAGAATGTAAAAAAGACAATAAATGGTTTGCACATTACTGCACCAAATACACTGCACTACACACACGATACAACTACATAGTATACTGTATAAATAAATATAATAAAAACATTCAGAACAAAATAATAGAATAATATGAGAAGTGAATGAAATGGTGACAGTATGTGAGAAACACTTGTCTCTCTCTATAAGATATTATAAGATTTGAGCTGAAACAATTGATTAGTCAATCGATGAACTATTTTGATAATCGATTAAACGTTTAAGTCATTTTTCAAGCAACAACTTCCACAAATTCCTTCGTTTCAGCTCATGAAACGTGAAGATTTGCTGTTTTTCGTTTTATGTGACAGTAAACTGAATCTCTTTGGCTTTTGCACTGTTGGTCAGACAAAACAAGACATCTGAAGACGTCTGCTTTGGTTTTATTTTTCACTATTTCCTGACATTTTAAGGACAACACTCAGAAGGAGTTTTTGGAAGAAAAATGTTTTATGTTTTATGAAACCTGGGAATACCACGTGTGTTTATCCGGATAATATGTCAGCGGTGGAAACTGAACTTTTACTGTACGACTCCACTGAACCTGAACAGTGTTGATATTAAAGGGTTAATCAGTACAGCGCTGCGCTCCCTCACCAGTCTGCTGGCCACTCTGTTGATCATGATCCTCTCCGGCAGGTCCATGGTGTTGGCGATGGTCAGCACCACCAGGCGGGCGTGGCGCCGCGTCGGCCAGTCGAACAGGTTGTACATCACGTTCTGCTTCCTGGTCCATAACAGGTCCAACTGCACAACACGAAGGGTTAAAGAGGGTCAGTCTGCTGTCACATGACGACCTCCATCTTAAAAACAGCTTCTGAAATTCTGTTAAACATTCAGGCTCATAATTCACAATAACAAACTGTAAGAGATCCGCGAACAGCAAGTAAACTACTTCCGACAGTCCATCTAATATCAATACTACATATGATACCAATAGTTGGTGTAAAACAGTTTGTTTACATTCAGTGCTTCTCGTCATAACTCATTATGTGAATTCTCACTTCAGCACATATTTGTATTTGGTAAATTGTTTCTGTTATTATCACGTTATGTAATAGTTATGTTTATATTTGCTGTTATTCTGGCTTTAAGTGGCAGCATACAGGTGCATATATTTTGTTATCTGCGACAGTGTGCACGGGTAAAAAAAGTCAGGAACAACGTGGTGCTGGTGGGATGCAGAGAAGTCCACAAGAACTTTGGATCAAAATGACCTTCAGACCGCGTGATCGTGTTGTTACATCGCGTCATGTAAGAAGGAACAGAACATCACGTCGGTAACGGACCGACCTCAAACTTTAAACTGAATCAGCGGCCGTGGCGTTCAGATTATATCTTCATATAAACTCTGACTCGACCTTTTCCTGTCTCCTGGACTTGTGAGTATTTTGTTTCACAAGAAAAGAATCAAAACCAAAAATGTGAATCTGCTGCTGGCCCCGAAAAGTGAAAACAAGAGACGTGAGAAGATCGTTAGGATTCATCCTCTGGGGTCCGTGAACGTCTGTACCACAATCGTAGCAGCTGTGAAACTATTTCCCTCAGCTGATCATTCTGACGTGATCGAAGGTCAATGGGACACCAAAGTCCGCAGGCTTCATCCTCTGGGGTCCATGAATCCACAGAGACGCTTGCATGACTAAGTAAGAGCCCTGGGAAGATTCTGCTTCTTACAAACCTTGTTTAAGTGTCAGTTAGCCATATTAGCTTAGTACAGATATATGGGTGTACATGTTGTCCAATAAGTGACAAGAAACTGCAGGTTTGAGGTCATTTACAAACTGTGTCTCCTTTACAGAGTCTGAGAATCGCTCATTTTCATGCTGTAAACTGTCGTGCTGAGTATGTATCCTGGTCACACACAAAAAATCTCCATGATCCGTATCAAGGTTGTTTACGTTTAAAATTTAAATTCACGAATATTAAAACTCCGGTATCGGTCGGGCTTTAGAGGAAACGTTTCTGTTTATCTTCCAGATGTTTTGGTCATTTCTTCAAGCCACTGCTTCACTGCGAGAAGTCCCGCTCGCTTCCGCAGTCTGACAGTTGATTTTAGCTGTAATTAGTCTGTAAGAGATGACTTTTTGCTGAAATAAAGTAAAATATTTTATATTCTCAGAAACTCCCAAAATATGGAGTGAACATGTTAAACATTACACCTGCTAAACATCAGCAAGTTAGCATTTAGCTCAAAGCACCAGTGTGTCTGAAACAGCCTCACAGAGCTGCTGTAGACTTGTTAATAATCTTAAATCATAACATTGTAATTAGATATTTTCCACACGTCGTTCTTATTAATTCATATTTTGACCTCACAGCAGTTTGATGTAGTTTTATTCCTCTGACAGAAACATATTTACATGAATTATTGACAGTTTTACAGATTCTGTGAAGTTGTACGACTGACAGTGAGCTTTCATCCAGAACTTTAGATGTCGTATTTCAGTTTCTGTTTCGACTGCGTGTAAGATGGCGGCGCAGCGTTACTCACATTACACATGAGATAAATCTAAAATCAAACGCTGTCAGTTAACCACAGCGTCACACTGTCACACTGTTTATAGACGTGAACACATTCGATAATGACACTATCGCCAGATTGCAGGAAGTGACTGCATTTATCAGTTCAGTGTGACCTTCATTCATCCTTTCAATATTCTGTTATTTGTCACGTTCAGACTGAAACCAGCCACATGTCAGCCCGCCTCTCGATACTGTCTGACTTCCTGTCTGTGGCTCTCAGCTCCGAGCTCATTGGTTCCTACTGAAGACATAAATCTTTAAAAACACAAATATTTAGTTTCATGTTTAAAAAGTCTCAGTAATTTAAAACAGCTGCTCNCCCAGGGCAACAGTGTGGCTCATTGATGAGTTTTAATAGTTTTTATGGCTCGGAGGAAGAAGAGATATCAGCTGTGATACACACACAATACTTATAATAGAATATCTGATTTATCCTCAAGGTTTACAAGGCTAGGTTGTAAAATTGTGATCAAATAAATGATCATTAAAATGAGTTCTTACTTCATCCACCAGCAGCACCGTGGTCTCCTTCCTGGGTGCAGGGTTGCTGAATCTCTTCTCCAGCAGAGCGGCCGCGTGGTCGGCCGTGGCCTTCTGACCCGTCAGTTTCTGCAGAGACGAAAACAAATGTTTTAATTCATCTGGGACACGATTCACTCCTGCGATTAAAGGAACACTCAGACGTTTGTCTTCTCCAGAGTTAGAGGAGAAGATGGATCTCAGTTTCCTCTCTGCATACGGCGCAGAGAGAACGCCATGACGTGTTTAGTCTCGCTAAAGAGAAATAGGACGGGAAGATAAATATACACAGAGCTGCTGAATTTGCTTTAAAGGGGAACTCTAGCAATTCAGTTAAAGTTCTATGTAAATATCATAAGAAGTATGTGCAATATCACAGCAGAAAACTGAGTTTACAAACTAATTCCTTGACCTGATAAAAGGAAAACAGCTTGTTTAAAATGTTTCTGTTTGACACCCAAAAATACTCAGATCAGATAAATGTGAACTCATTTCCATGTTGAGTTTGTGTCCTCGTGCATCCAAATGTTTCCTGAAAGAAAACACTGCTCACTGCAGTTTAAAGAAAACAGGTGTCTCCTGTGATGAGTTCAGCTCAGTAAAGAGAAAAGTGAGGGAAAAAAACACAAATTATCTGCTGATACGAGTCAATCAAATCAATTAAAAATACATAACACAAAATGAGGTTAAACTTCCAAGTGTTCGCCCTGTAAGTGTAACTTTTTAAATCCTGAAACCATTTTCATCTGTTTTTTAACATTTAAAATAAACCCTGACAGACGTGACCTTTTGATCCTAAAGATCAAGAATGAGCGTCCAAATTAGGGCCTAATTTCTGCTCGATCTCCGTCAGCTCAGGGAGTCTTTTGTGAGACGTTCGCGGAACTCGGTTCTCACCTGCAGGATCTGGACGTAGGCCTGATGAGGATCCGTCATCTTCATCCCGTTGATCTCGATGAAGTGAAAAGGAGGGATCTCGTCCACGTCGGCCGCGTGCTCCAGACAGCGCATCACCTCGTGGACGGTGGCCGTCTTCCCTGTGCCCGGCACACCTGAGATGTACATACACCTGAGACAGAAACAACAACACGACAGGTGAGCGTGGGAACCTGGAGAACGACGGTCTGAATCTGCTGAAGTTACTATACTAACGAAATGCAACAATCTGAGGAGAAAACAAACTGCTCACAGAGTCACATTCATCCTGTGGCTCCGAGTAAGACTTCATATTGTTTGCATGTTTTCCATGTTGGTGTCAATATGACTGTTGTGGTATTTACACCAAAAAATACTCACGTTCAATACTTTAGTTGGTAATGTAAACGTGTTTTAACCTTTTTTCATTTAACAAAACCTGCTGAACGGCTCAGAAAATAAAACAGTCTAAAGTTAGAAAAGTTTCCTTTTTTAGATCAGAAAATATCTGATCAGAGTAATAACAACAACAACAACAACAATAATAATAATAATAATAACAATAACAACAAACTTTGGTTTGGTTGGTAACACACATGGCTGCACCAGAATTCTAATATTTCAGGAGGCAATTAAAATCAGACAATTAAAATAATACAAAAATATACATAATAATAATAATAATAATAATAACAACTGTGGTAGGATTAATAAAAAGCAGTCTGAGAAGTGATTTAAAAGATCTCAGATCTTCAGACAGGGAGTTCAGATTTGATGGGTCCTGATTGTTAAACCAGGTCTCCTTTAGTCCTGAACCAGGAACAGCCAGCAGAACCCTGCCTGAGGATCTGGCACGAATGAGCTTCTGAAGATCAGGACGAGTATATGAACAAGACCAAGAAAGTGACCAAACATTTGATGCCGACTTCTCGTCCCGACAGTGGACAGTGCTGCTTCGCTCTCTCAGTGGACACTTCAGGGTTTCAATTAAAAGTTTTCCACGTGGATTATCGTGCTGCTGCGCGTTGTTGAAACTATGGAAGTTCTGACTGTTGAAGAAATCTCCTGTTCGGATTTTAAGTTCATTGTTGAGATTTTGTCGAGTTTTAGCCGTTTGTGGTGTAACTTGTTACGATGCAACAGACCCACTGCCACGAAATACAAAGCAAGCCCCACACAGGCTCTACCGGCCAGACTGAGCCATTTGAACATATCGATATCTGTTCTCTGGAGCCTGGTTCTTTAAACACTGAGTGGACGTGTTGCCTCCACAGTAATCTGGATCTTACCCTCCCGTGCCGTCTATGATCTTGCTCTCCACGAAGCTGTAGATGTCCTGAAACTCCTGCTCTCTGCAGGGCAGGGACTCCGGCACCGAGGACACGTGCAGCCTGAAGAGACAAATACACACATTCATACTAAACATAAACTNTTAGACAAACAAAACATTTCACTCAACAAGTAATCATTAAAATAACTGACAGATTAATCGATGATGAAAATAATTTATTTAAACCTTGAATACATAAAGCATGTTTGCAAATAGGTCTTCATGTAAAATCAGTGGTACAGGTGTTAACAGACACCTGCCAGCCAATCAGAGATCAGGATTTGCTGTGGCTGCATCAATATTCTCGTGATCATAGTTATGTGATTGATTGATTAATTGATTAATTGTGCAGCCCTGATGTGTTAATCTGGCCCCTGTAGATCAGGGTCAGAGGGCACTGGTTGGTGTGTCTCACCTCGTTCTGGCCTCCTCCAGAACATTCGCAGGCTGTCGGGCCGGCAGCGACCTGCTGGGGATGCTGGGAGTGGCGCCACGAGGAGTCCGCGGTGTGCCGGGCGTGATCTGTCGAAACAGGAAACAGTCAAAGGAGACGAGGTGAGAAAGTCAGACTCTCTCAGATTTGGACGTTTCCAGCTGTTCGACTTTTACCTTCTTGTTGGGAGTTTTTCGCGGCGTTCTGGTCGAGGAGCGAGTTCTCTGCTTCGAACGAGGAGTACGTGACCCCGCAGCAGCATGTCTACCCTTTTTCAACACTACTTCTTCATCACTATCCAGCCCTGCCTCCTCTTCCCCATCATCATCCTCACTGCTGCTCTGCAGCTCCTTCTTGGAAGGAACAAACTCGTCCTCGTCCTCTCCGTCCGAGTTCAGGTCCTGCTGGTTGTCCAGAAGATTCCTGACAGAACAGACAGTGAAGTATGCTGAAGATACAGAATTCATTTATAAAGTGCTCAAACAATGAATTGATCAGTCAGTGGACTGAAAATTGATCATGATGACTTCTTCTCTGCACTCACAGCTGTTTTCTGATGCGAGACGACACCAGCTGGGCCGACTTCCTCTTCGAGCTCCTCGGTGTGGTGGTGACCGGCAGCATCGGAGAGTTTTCATTATCCACTTCAGCCCTGAGCCACATCAACAGTATAAAAAGGTGCAAACTTGCATATTTATGGTAATGTATGGACCGATTTCTGTGTCAGGTGGAAAAGAAAAGGTTGTTTTTTTTTTAACTGACGGGAAAACCAGTCAAGCTTGCGTCCCTTTCCTGTGTTGACAGTCAAGGCATTCAGGTTAGGCTTAGGTTTTCAGAGCAAATATCTAAATGTGAATGATAGATGGGCGTGTCTGCGCTCCAGAGATATAAGAAACATATCAATGAGACATTCTGAGCCTTGTCAAAAAATATATATTAAAAAAAATCATTAATGAATTGTGTCGTTCGTATTATTATTCTTTGTTTTACTTTGATTCGGGGGATAAAATCACGCTCTACATTTTGGAACTACAGTTCACTTGATTTGTGGGCTTTGGAGGATGTAAACAGGAAGTATAATGTTGCCATGGAGTCAGTGAGTTAAAAGTGTGTGAATCAGCTGTTAGCAGCTCCTGTCTGCAGTGCATCATGGATGTACAGACAACTGTCACTGGATCACTGTGATACTGAAGGAAACTTAAAAACAGGAAGATTCTCAGGCAAGTTCTGCAGGTAGAAGGAGCGTCTTTTATTCTATGATTTCTAAGCGAATTTATGGACTTTTATTTGCGATGGACATCAGAGATAATGATATCGTGTAAGTCTATTTGAATTTAAAAATATGTGCATCATGTCTGTGTGTTCAGGTTTACTCATGACTCAAAGAACATGAATTTTGACGGGCACACCTCTGTGAGCTGTGTGCCACTGCTGCAGCTCCACCTGCTGACTGTGTTGGTGAGTCATCAAATCAGCAGCCACACTACAATAACACAAGAACACCTGCGTGCTCCTGTCCCTCTCACCTCATGACATAACATCAAGTAAAGATATGAATGTACTCACAGCACTCCCAGGGCCGGTTCCCTCAGGCTCTTCGGTTCTTTTTTCCGAGAAGGAGTGATAGCTCTGTTTGAAGACACATTGGAGTTTTTGGGGTTAAATCACTGTTTAGTGAGAGAACAATGAACCCAAACACTGCGGAGACGCCCATTATTATACACGGCACTAAACCTGTGACCCCCGGCTGTGCACACTCACTCAGATGTGAACTACTGTGTACAAGATCTCCTTTTTCTCTGACACACCACTTTGTTGTGCTCCAGGACTCGTAGACATTATAGTTATTACCACCACCAGGCTTGCAGTGTTTGACTCACTTCTGCCCCCTGGTTACAGCCGTTCTCCTCGGCGTGGCATTTCTTCTTCTGGGGGTCTTAACCGAGCCGGTCGGTAACCCTGCCTCCATCACATCCCCCTGCTGAGGACTTTCATCCAACAGGAAGAGGCACCAGTGAGTCTGTACTTTTATACAGGTTATCTCCCTTTAAACCAGTTTAAAACCTATTCAAACCAGTTTATCTGTTTTTTAACCACTTTAAAACTACGGTGAGAAGTAGCTGTTTGATGGAAAAAAAATCTTAACTCAAGGTCTGCTTGCTAGCTTTTCCAGAGCTTTCAGCCACTCTATCTGCTGAGGAAGACTGAGAGATGAAACTACTTCTACTAACTTTCATTTCAGTGTGGAGACGTGCATCACATCGTTTATATTTTTTATTTTACTGACCAACTAACACAAAACCCCTGTTGAGGACACACCTGTCCACATAGCTTACAGTGATCCAGGATCAGGTGTTTACATGCCACAGCATCCTGGATTCTGAGCACGCTTGCTAGCATGTTCAGGTTTCTCTAAACCAGGTTAAAGACATATCCAGATTTCTGGATATGATGTAACCAGGGCGCTCCAAACACCCTGATGGGAGCTGCTGTAAAACCGTGTGTCTACCTGCCGACTGTAAAGCTCTGAGCACGCCGTGGACACTGTGACTGTGTGGGGGAGTCTGACCTGCTGGAGTCGTCTCTGGCGGACGATGGAGGACTGTCAGAGACGGACAGCTTGTTGAGGACGACGGCGGAGGGCTTCAGGGGGAACGCGTCCTGAGCCGCGGGGGCTCTGTGGGCCTTTCTGAGGGGGGTGAGGCTGTAGGTGAGGGGCAGCGCCTGAGGAGGAGAGGACGACAGCCGGTGAGCCAACATCACCTCCGACTCCAGCTCCTCGTCCAGCAGCTGACTCAGGACGTCCTCGCCGATCATCGACGACTTCTCTGGACCTGAAAAGATTTGCGTTTTTAGAAAATGTCCTTATCGTCATAAATATTGTGGGGTTTTTTCAAAATTGCAATAAAATGGTCAAAAACAGAACGGTGTCAAAGCATTTGAGCTTTACAAAGATTGAATTAACTGTTTGTACTACAGGAGAGCAGTAAACTGGTGACTCAACATTCAGCTTTTCTCTGTTTTATATATTTGATATGTTGGTGTCTGTTTTTAAAACACTCACTGCTGAGCTCCAGCTTCTTGCGGACGCCGGGCGTCCTGGCCGAAGCGTTCCTCCTCTTGGCGCTCAGACATTTTGAGGCCGACAGTTTGGTGGCGGAGTGCAGCGACTCGGCTTCTGCAGCGCCGGCCTTCCCCGCGCTCATGGTGGCCCTGCTGTATCTCACTTCCCCTGACGAGGCCCGGCGCATGACGGCGAGGTCCGGAGTAGGCAGGGCGCGTCGGGAGGAGCCTCGAGGCGCTGGAGCCGCTGCAGGCGGGGAGCAGGGGGGTGAGGGAGGGAGGGAGGGTTTGGGACAGGGAGGAGGGGAGGAGGCTGGTGCAAGTTCAGAGTCCACCAGAGCAGAATCCACCACTTTGAAGGTCTTTGAGTCCCAGGACAGCTTCACGTACAGAGTTTCTTTATCGTCAGAGTCCGGGAACGGATCTGCTCCATCCAGGTGCTTCACCTGAGGGAAAGGACAGGAACTTAAAGGGTTAACTCACCTAAATCACAAAAACATTCACATCTGTTGTTTCAGGACAAAACATTTCTGAGGTGAACATCTCAAAACGTCAGCAGAAAAAGACAAAACTATCCGCTGAGACCACGAAGATCCTTGAATGTTACTCTGCTGGAAGATTTGCAGCCAATTAAAAGAATCTGCATCAGATTCATAAACTGCAGTTAGTTCAAACAGAGCTGCGACATCAGCCTGCGACTGTTCATATCTGTCAAAACCAAACTTTGTGTTGGAAACCTGCTTTTTAAAATCAGGTTAACCTGAATTCTTTTTTGAATGCAGAACACGAAGAAAACTCGAGTATCGATCTTAAAGACACTTTGATATGCAGAACATCTTTAGAGGTATTTTACAAAATGTAGTTTTAACAACTCTTGTTGTTGTCTTTTAATCAGTCATGTTTTAAACAGAGATCGGGGCCGTCACATTTAAATGAAATATGAATATATGGCTGAAATAAAGCCGATCCAGATCCGACCCTTTCTTTACTGAACTCTGCTGTGTTGAGTCCACCTCAGCCTGCTGGTGCTGCAGCGCCGCTCTCCTTAATGACAGCCTACAGTGCAGCATTTCACTGCGTACGAGAGTAAAAACATGAGTGTGTGAATGTGAAAATTATTTGGGTGCACCAAGAATGACTCGCTAAACTCTGACGCTATTTATCATTAGCAAAGAGCAGCTCTTACAAGGTAGCTACAGGAGGCTACAACTACCTAAGAAACTCAATATAAGTATCACATCTGACTCTGCAGATATTAAAGGACTCTGGGACAATCAAACTGGATCTGGATGTCCCTGTTTTAAACAAATTTTTCTTTGCTGGTACAGTGGAAACCTCTTATAGTGATCACGTCTGTCCGGGTCAAATTGATCACTATAAGCAGATGATTATTATAACAGAATTTTGCAGATTACCATCTAATGATATCTGTATATTTATTACATGAATATAAAGTAATGAAACGGACAGCTTCGCTATTTAGGGGGAATTACATGACCGGGCATTATCGATCCACCTGACGAGGGCGGCTTTAGCCACAGGTGCTTTTTTTTACTTTTCTGTCTCCATCACGAGCAGCTGACTGTTTCTCGTTGTTTGAGTCGACGACACGAGGTCGCCTGAGGAACACCAAGTTCCTCTGCTGCATCTCGTCGGCTCGTTTTTGGCAGTTTGTCAGAAGCTTCGAGGAGACGACGTTTTTCACTGAGAGAAAATGACTTTATTTTTCCTGCCATAAAGTATCATGGGAGTAAAGTAAAACCTGTTTTAAAAATGTTGTCACGTATGAAAAGACCCAACACGAACGCTGTAAGCGACTACTTGATTACTATAAGCGAATGATTTAAACAGCATTTGTACAGGAATGATTCTGTCCCGAGCTTTTTGATCGCTATAAGCAGTTCCCACTGTTATTATGTTCTTTTTACTTTCCTCATGTAAATGCTGAAGGAAGAAGTTGATGGTACTCCTATAAATTCATACTGAAGTCTTTGCATGTTATTCAGATGTCACAGAGTCCTTCACCTGCACAGGTCTGAGGATGGACTCGGCGTCGACCTCGTCGTCACAGCTGCGACCTTCATAGTAGAAGATCTCCTGAGGGTGCGGCTCTCGGCCCAGCAGCTTCAGTTTGCTCAAAGGCACCTCAGACACACGAACAAACCACTGGACCACCGCCTTCTTCTGCTTCCCGCTCTCTGAAACACAACGAGAGACGTTCAGTCTTCGAGGACGAGCCAAGTGTGGCGTCCGATCGAATGAACTGATCGAGACTCACCGTCCCCGAACAGCCTGATGACTTTGGCCACGTACGGGTTGTCTTCATCCTCCCCCTCGATGAAGATGTGTTGGCCGGTGTGAATGACGGTGGTCCTCGGGAGACCCTCCACACTGATGGCCAAAGAGCTGACACACAAAAACACAAAGAAGAAGCGCACTGACATGAGGCCACTTTCATTCTGGAAGCTGGAATTTCACAATAAAACTACAGTGATGATCCAGCATCACATACCGACC
>NTHP01001142.1:51867-64377 GCA_003416845.1 Oplegnathus fasciatus | reverse complement strand
GTCCCCCCAACATTCATATTTCATTTATTCAGTTAACTGCTCCATTGTATTTTCTGTCTCTTATTTCCCAACATTAAGGTCTAAATGCTGTTTCAAAGCCTTACTGTATAAAACTTTGGTGGGAAAATACTGAATACTTTATGTAAATGTCATCTGATTTAAATTTATTGAGACAAAAACCACAGGGAGCAGCCTATAAATTAACCTGAATGNACCAGGCTAGACTGGTCCAACTAGCTGGTGTGGAGATCTGGGTATTTAACCTCTTAGGAGGCGGTCACAAGGCCAATGATATCATTGGGTCGTTAGTGCTCCATTTGCCAACGACAGTCGTTAGAGTGATGGTCGTTGGGGATGGTGAAACAATGGTTTCGACTTCGTTAGTGCTCTACTGTGTTATAACGACAGTCGTTGGAGTCACCTGAGGCCATTTGTGAACGGCTGTTGTTCTTAGAGGCTAAGTTGTTGAATCTCCTGGGAAGAGATGAAAGGGCAGCATTGTAAATTGGAGATAGGTGGTGTCGCAGACCTCCTCCTCTGTTTAGCGATGGTTTTTCTATTTTGGTATAGATGGCTTCCTTTACTCCTCTTTCAAACCATCTATCCTCTCTGTCCAAGATGTGAACATTGCTGTCCTCAAAGGAGTGGGCTTTCTCCTTGAGATGTAAATAGACAGCAGAGTCTAGGCCTGAGGAGTTAGCCCTCCTGTGTTGGGCCATGCGTTTATGTAGCGGTTGTTTGGTTTCACCAATGTAGAGGTCCTTGCATTCCTCGTTGCATTGGACTGCATACACCAGATTGCTTTTGTGAGTGTGTGGTGTTCTGTCCTTGGGATGTACCAGTCTTACTGTTTAAACAGTCTTTATTGTTTGTATTATCTTCTTCCATCTCTTCAATATCCTCTTCATAGACTGGGAGGAAATAGTGACATGAATCAAGCTGGTGTTGTGTTGAGACATGTTGTTGGTAAAGAGGAGCTACCTTTTCAATTCATATAACCCAGCTGTACATACTGATAATTAATTGAATAAACTTTTCTTTTCCTTTTTTTATAAAATACAATAAAAATGTTGTATCAAATACAAAATATCATCAAATAAAAAAGAAAACACGTCAGTAATTCCCAATTCTTTTGTTGACATTCTCCCGCTGCATTTGTCATCATTATATTTAAAATTTGATAGTGTTAACGTATTTTATTAAAAATTCCTTTTTAAGGAAAGAAACTTTTTCAAATTACTCCCAACTTAAAGGTTCAATATACGACATTCAGAATAATCAGGTGTCGCACTAGAGCACATCGTCTCAGACCAAAACAAATGGGCGCAAATGGACTTCATTCAAAGTCGACAGAAACAAAATAAAACTCACCAAACCGTTTATATATATCCTCTAAATAAATAGTAATAGTAAATATTCACCTTGAGCGAAAAATGTGCGCGTATCGTGGGGCTTTTTAGAGTTCCCCCACACAGACAGCTGCTGAGCGCCGGGGAGCTTTAGAGGAGAGAACCGAGGGCGGAGCCGGAGCATCTGAAGGAATAAACACCCGGAGTCACACCGGATTCTGCTCTGATCTGGAGCCGTTATTTTTAAAATTTTGGGGATTAAAAAGTGGATTAATCTTCCCTCTCGCTTCTTAACCTGAGTGTTGGAGTTTCCTCATTGGCCGTTGCTCTTTCAAAATGTATAGATGGGAACGTTAGTTACGTAGCTACGTACACTATGAGTACAGGCGTAATCACATTCACTGACCCAAAAGGTTGAATACCTAATAAGAAAATATTTACAAACATAACTTAAAAAAGTGTAGATTAGATTTACTTTTAAGCATCGTGAGAGACTGACAAGCCTTTTCTGGTCTTAGTGAGACCAGCTGCAGAGATTAGCTGCAGCTGTCTGATCAACTTGTGACTTGCAAGACACCATAGCAGTAGTTGAGCCTCCTAAAGATAGAATCACGGACACATTATTCAAAATATGCTGAGACAGAATCCTTTATTTCTTAATATTATATCAGGCTGATTTTGTAATTGTCTTCATGTGGATGTTGAAATTTAGTCCATGACTACACCAAGATTTCTGGCTTGGTCTGTGGTCTTTAACATTAAAGACTGAAGCTAAGCTTAATTGTAGGGGTTTATTCTGAAGATGAAGATTTATATGAAACATCAGTTTATAAAAGAGTTGTTTTTTTATAGTCTAGATCAGAGGTTTTCAAAGTGGGAGGCAGGCCTCCCCAGGGGGGCTCCAAACAGTTTCAGGAGAGGCTCAGTGAATGGAAGTGAAAAAATATTACTTTAGTTATCAAAAGGAGATCACATAGAGCAGCCTAAATGTGTGTGATTTGGTTAAAGAGGTGGTTCAGAGTTTTTGGGAATTTTACTGTTTTTCCCACTTTCCCAGAGTCAGGAACTAATAAATGCCTTAGGACAGACCTTTTTTATGCCTCCACCCGGCGAGGCATGTTTTCGGGTTGTCCATCCGTCCATCCGTCCATCCGTCCATCCGTCCATCCATCCATCCGTCCATCCCATTCTTGTGAACGCGATATCTCCAGAATGCCTTGGGGGAATTTCTTCAAATTTGGCACAAACATCCACTTGGACTCAAGGGTGAACTGATTAGAATTTGGTGGTCAAAGGTCACTGTGACCTCACAAAACACGTTTTTGGCCATAACTTCCTCTGGTAGTCCACCACAAGCTCATTGGTTTTGCTGATATTGAGCTTCAGGTGATTGTCGTTGCACCATGTGATGAAGCTCTCTATCAGTCCTCTGTACTCCTCTGTAACAATAGTCTCTAAGTGAAGACAGCATGTTTCTCACTGGACATTATTCACTGGAATCATACATGTCAATATAGTGAGAACTTCCATTTCACCAAAAATACACTTAATACCTTTTATTAAATTCCTTCAAAGTCTTCACTACATATATTATATGAGTCTGGACAGACATGGATGGAAACTGCAACTTGACTAGTTGGCAGAGTCATACAACTGTGGGGCGGTAATCCTAGTTGATGCATTTGGTGTAGTGTGAAGTTATGTCAAACAGCAATGTTAGGCTATCTTGGCTCAATTGTTGAGTGTCTGTGGGATCAAATAAAATAATCGTGAGCCCATAGGAATTCAGGAATTGAGCGAAATTAAGCAAGTAAACTAAGGAGGGGTAAGGGTGCAGGGGTAGGCCCACAGTCTCAGACTTTGAAAACCCCTGNATAGTTTATGTCTTATGCTCTTGTTTTATACCTGTACAGCACTTTGTTCTTCGGCTGTGGCTGTTCTTTTAAAGTGCTATATAAATAAAGTTGAGTTGAGTTGAGAAATCAACATGCAGAGACTTAAACATGCTCCACATCCTGTCAGTCTTTCATCACATTATGCTGCTGTTTTTAAAGCTGCTACTGATGCAGTTTAGAGCATCAACTGTTTGGAGAAGACTTCCTTGTTGGTGAAGTCAGGTTCCTTTCTTTCACAGACTGACTTGTGGTCGGGCCTGGATCTGGGGGGGGATGCTGGGTAAAAAACCAGAACCTAGATACGGATAAGGAAAAAATAAAAGTGCGACCGGAAAAACTCCCCAAAAACACCCCTTTAACAGGAAGAACAACAGAGGATGGATCCCTCTCTAAGCAGGGACGGACATGCAATAGATTGCAGTGTGGACACTCATGATGACAAAATTATAGGTAGATTGTAACATATATGAAGAATATGGATCTGGGAGGACGTTGAGCAACTTCAGATGTCGTCAAACGGACCTGAGTCACACCACCTCCTCTCCACCATGGAGACCTGGACGAGGACAGACTACACAAACTCACAAGAGGCAAAAGAAGGAGAAGGAGAGAAGGACAGAAGGAGAGAAAGACAAGAAGAGTGGCTGAATCTCCTGGAGGATGAAGATCCAGCTAACTCTGACCCAAAACTGTCAACCTCATGGAACCATGAGGTCTATACAAAATTTACAACCAATCTGATATTTTCAAGATGTTTCAGGACCAAAGTCGTGGACTGATCGACCAACTTTACCATCCCTAAAAATTCCACTGAATGTAAATTTCTTTATACAATCAGATTTAGAGCGTCAGCTGCTTTTTATATGTTCACTGCCAATTACAGGTTGTTGCTGAACTTCACCCTGATACAGGACTGTCTATAGACATACAAATGATGGTAACATTTTACTCACAGTCTCAAACTCTCTGTGACTTTTTGCAGTTAGACATAATGTCACATGTTGACTGAGAATAAAACTGTGGTCAACAAAAAAGAAGTGAAAGAGAAACTAGTGATGGCCAAATGAAGCCCCATGAAGCCTCATGAACCATTTTCTTTATTTTCTGACCCCACTAGATGGCGCTCTTGGTTTAAAGAAAAAGGCTCATGGAATGGCAATTCAGTGCGCTTTCAACCCTTTGTTGAACAGAGAGCGCCATCTAGTGGGCTCAGAAAATAAAGGAAATGGTTCAAGAGGCTTCATTTGGCCATCACTAAGAGAAACCAACAAGACTTTTCCAGCCACAGACATTTTAAAACTCGCACATATGCTGCCCTATATACGTGCTTGATGGTCAAAATGTGATGAGTGTGAGTCAGATACAGATGACTGAGGCTGCAGTAGTCTAATTTTTTAAGCACTTGAAGATCCAATCATCATTAAAGCGTATGTCATGCAAGAGAGCCACTAAAAACAAACAGAATGGTCAAAATCAAAGTGTCCAGTAGCTGCTGGTAGCCTTTGAGTGAATTAAATTGTTTTTTCTCCAGTCTACAGCTAGCTAACATTAACTACATAGTAAAGATGAAAAGGCAGCAAAACATCCTTTCATTTTTTGGAACAGCTAAAAAGGTAAAAATTTACGGTGATGTACTTAAATAATGTATGTAAACTTGCCACCTTAGGAACAGCAGTTACATAACCTTCGACACGAGCCACAACTTAACCATGCGCATGCACGCCCCCCGTCGAAGCTTCGAATATTCTGATATTCTAATTCTAAGCTTCGCGGAAGCTTCAAAGCCCCAAAAGTGGTATTCGTGACAGCCCTAATTATAACTATGCTGCTGTTTCTTGTTTGTTCTGTCGTTTTTCTTGCAGCGCCGTCAGAGTTGATTTGTTCACATCAACCAATCGTAGCCCAGGCTGGTGATGATGTCATTCTACCATGCCATCTTGAACCTCCCATCAGTGCCAGTTCTGAGACAGTGGAGTGGACAAAACCTGGTTTAGACCCAAAGTATGTCCATGTTCACCGAGATGGACGACTGGTGTTCGACCATCAAAATCCATCTTATCATTATCGCACAAGACTGTTTGTGGATCAGCTGATGAACGGAAACGTCTCCATGAAAATCTTCAAAGTGAAAATTTCTGATGCAGGAAAATACAAATGTTTCCTCCCCTCAATACAGAAAGAAGCTTCCATCCGACTCAATGTTGGTAAGTCAGACTGTGTTTTGGAAAAGGCAGAATTCTGAGAACACTGACTGAGCTAAATAAGTATTTTGATTAAACACTTAAAGGTACTAATGGCCGCACTTGGTTAATATTTGTGCTACATTTGGATGGAAACTTGGCCACAGTTTTATAAAGGCCTGTTTACTGTGTACTAATAACTAATAAGACAAATAAGACTAATTTTTCATTTAGGACCAGCTGTTGCTCAGACATCCTTGTTTTAATCAGTATTGAGAAACAAAGTGTTCAGTGACGCTGCAACAGGAAGTCTAAATGAAGTGTTTGTTTCCCCAGTGGAGTCTAATGTGACTGGCTCACACGAACCAGTTAAAGTAACAGTCGGTGATGACGCCATTCTGCCATGCCACCTGGAGCCCTCATTCAACGTGACGACTCTAACAGTGACGTGGACACTGGAAAGGATGTGCACCTCTATCGAAGTAGGAAGGACGATCTAGTTGATCAGGACAAGAACTTCAGAGACAGAACATCTCTCTTCCCTGAGGAAATGACCAGAGGAAACATTTCACTAAAACTGACCAACGTGACTGAACTGGATGCAGGAAGTTACACCTGCTTTGTTCCCAAACTGCACAGTCAGGTCAGGAGAGGCAACGTTACCCTCATTGTTGGTGAGTACAACTAACTAATACACATTAAAATGATAAAAGAGAAATGTTAAATATTTGTCAAGTGTTAAAATTATTTTAGCTCTTAAACACAATTTATACAGTTACAATTTAACACAATTTTTCAACAGAGCCAGTGAAGAAAAGCAATCATGGAAGTCAGACTAGTGATAAAAGTAAGTAAATGTCTTGAGTTCTATTTATTTGTATCCCCATAAACTCACCAGCACAACAGCTACTCTTCCTGTGGGCCAGAATTTTATCACATATTTTAATATTTTATTTCTTTTTTTTCTTCATTGTACCCTGTAATGTACACAGATGTAACTCCACCTGTCATTCGTCCTTCATTCCCACAAGAAACTGTTGAATCTTTAAGATGTCAGGTGTCAAAGCACCATCTCACTGTTTATTCAACAAGGACAGTTTTGTCTTTATCAGTGTGGTCTGTGGTCTATCCTGGCTTGTACATTAGAGAACAGTCTCTCTCTGGAGGTCAGATCAGTGTTTTAAATGTCATCACAAAACCTAGTTCTTCTCAAAGACATTTTATTGGTGATTCCTTGCCATGATTTGTTCTTATTTTTTTTTTTTTGTGTCTTTAATTTAAAGCATCTGTAATTGACATTTTTACCATAACATATCAAATTACAATGTGACAATGGTAAAGGTGTCGCTTGTAGTGATAAACCTATAGATAATTATCTAATAATCAAATCTGCAGCTCCCCTTGGCTTTACGGAGCTTCATAATGAGTTTCAGCTCATTGTTTATCTGTCTGCCCCACAAATGTTCTGTTCTGCTTCACTCTCAGCGCTCTCATAGCGTCGTTTTCAGAGAAAAGCTGTAAAAAGCCACTGTACACTACCTGCTCAGCAGCAAACAGCAGACAGACACAGTTAGAGACCAGCTGGTGAATATAGTGGAGCATTTAACAGCTAAAGAGACAGATATTTCCCTCAGGAGGTGGTGGAGACCAAAGTCAGAGCTAAAAGAGAGAGAATATTGGACTCACATTCATCAGGTGACACAAACACGACTCCAAATTGATGATCCAAATGATCATGTTGATCTGTAACTACTGGATGTGGAAATAAGAAACTGTTTGCCAACAAGTTCACCATCAACTTTAAATGTGGTGATATGTCAAATCGGTTTTAAATTACAAGATCCCCCCCGCCCACCAATTATGTATCTTTCCAAGTTTGCTCCTCCATTTTAAAACATAACCAGGCGCCCATGGCAACAGGGACAATGTGGTCTTAGGTCTCAAGTCTGAGATAATGACACTGAACAGCGTGGGAAACACCAACAACATTAATACCGCTCATCCGATCGACTTCACACTCGACACTGCACTCCCTTGGGTCCTCAGCAATACACCCACCAAGTGTGAAGTTGACCAGATGAACAGTTCTTGAGATATGAGAAGGACAGTCATACACACATACAGACAGAGATTCCTTCCTTTATAGTTAGATGATGCTGCTGCAGTGCCACCTATTTGCCAAATGGCACCAAATTTGTCATGGTCACTCAGACATCACATCTACATATGTCCACCACTTTTTCCCCGCTTGGTCCAGAGATGTTCTGTACCAAGAATTTTGTTTCTGAGACTTACAGTTCAAAAGTTGCAGGCCAAAACGTCAAATTGTTGTTATAGCGCCGCCATCTGGCCAAATTGCGCCACATTCGACACTGCACTCTCTTGGGTCATCAGCAATACATCCGCCAAGTGTGAAGTCGATCGGATGAACGGTTGATGAGATAATTGAAGGACAGACAGACAGACAGAGTTTCCTCACATTTATAGTTAGATGAAGCAGTCACCTGCCTGGTATTCTTCAAAGTATTTGTCTTTAACAATGTTCTAGTGTCAAAATGTCAAAACAAAAGATAAAAATCATTGTTTTTCTCTAAAAAAGGTTTATAGGGTCACTCAAGACTATGTGGGGTATGTAACAGTGAGAGCAGGTAATGTTGTGTTCTCCTATTTGACCTCATGATGTCGCTGTTGTCTCACTGTTACTGTGAATGAACACACAATGACGTGAAATGTATATATTAGCTTAATGTTACAGTAATGTGATGTTACAGCACTGATGTGATGTAAAACTGATGAGCCAATTATTCTTTGACATGTGAATGATAATTTTACAATATTCAGAAGTTCTTCTTGATATTTGTGTGGCTTTCGATACATTAGTCGATGATTTTCTAAACTATCTTAGGGATAGAGTTGGTCTCTCAGGTCCTGAACTTGACTGGATTAAATCTTATCGGTCCAATAAACCTCCTCAGTTTTTAGCTCAGCATCTTCTACTGGCTTCTTCTACACTTCAGAACTGATAGACCAGAGGCAACAATGAGAAGCATTTAAACACTCATTATTTTAGGGTGCTATTCTTAAAAAGTTGCTGTGCGTGTAAGTAGGCCTATTAATGTATACTTTTATTTCCTTATTGCATTGTCAAAATATTTTATTACTATATTTATTTTTTATTTTATTTAGGTGTTTTTTCACCTTTCTGAAATGTCACGCTGAAACTGTGATTATTTGTTAATAAAAATTACTTTTTTTTAAACATGCACTTAAATTTTCTTATTTTTCTCATTTCCTCCTTCATTAAATAATCAGACTTTTGGTTTAACACATTTGCAGATGTGAACACAGAGAAGACATTTGTATTGTGGTGCCTAAAAGTCAGTTTACCCAAAAGCCACATTTTTAGTTTAGATGTTACTAATTTGTTTGTTAATAATAAGCCACCGCACCATCCTGATCCATTTACACAGAACTGTATTCTAGTGACACAACAGAATATAACGGGAAAGTTAGATATGTTCAGTTCACAGTTTAAAGGTATAACGAGTTTTATAGGTTGTGGTTTGAAAACACAACATTCAAAGTTGGCCCATCCTCCCTGGCTCAAAGCGCATGCGCTTCTTGTGGTCCCATGTGCTTATGATCTGACAACTGGTCGCTACGTTTTTAGAGTCCCGTACCTTCCACCCTGCGTGCTGTTATTGGCTGGGGGCCAATAACAGCACAATGTATAGACTCATACTAAAATAATCCCTCTCAATCATCACTTATGACCCACTAGAAGTGTGTGGCGGTGTCTGTATCTGCAGAGACCCTGCCCTCTGCCTATATTTTCGTATTTTGCTGTGCTCTGGATGTTTCTGGGCATCAACCTTTGGGCAGTGGTGTGTAGCCCCCAGCCAGTAACGTTGTGGTGCGGGACTCTATTAAAAACGTAGCAACAAGTTACCAGATCGTAAGCACGTGGGACCACCAGAAGCATGTGCGCTTTGATCCGGGGAGGAGGGGCCAACTTTGAATGTTGTGTTTACAAACTGCAACCGACAAATCCTACTTGTTATACCTTTAAAGTAGGAGAAACAAACAAACAAAAAAACATCCAAAGATAACCCACATTTATTTTATTATTTGGGACAAATAATTTCAAGTTTCTTTCACTGAAAAATAACACTGTCAAATCTGAAATATAATGATGACTAATGCAGTGGGAGGATGTCAAAGATAAGACTTGTGATGTGTTTTCTTTATTTATTTTATATTTGACACAACATTTTTATTATATTTTATGAAAAAGGAAAAAGTTTATTCAGTTAATTATCAGTATGTACAACCGGGTTATACGAACTGAAAAGGTTGCTCCTCCTGTATACCCTGCACTACACCACTGAACAATTTTCATTATTTCTTTGTTCATTGATTTGAGGTGTTTGAAACTATTAAAAAGGATGACATCTGCTGGTGAAGCCTCTGTATTATATTTGCATGGAAAGAATACGAGACCTCATCATGAAACAGTCAAAATACAGGTGAACTTGCAGATATAATCAATGATGTTTTGTTCAATAAAAGTTTTGACGCTGTTAAAGGAAGAAAGAAGAAATTATTGAAAAAAATGTAAGAAGAAAATCAAACAGAGAAGACACAAGTGTGTGTGTGTGCGGAAATTACCCTCCAGCAGACACAATACATAATGTGGTGGTTAATTTGGCAACTAACACCTGTAATGATACATAATGATACAGATTTTCTTTGTTCAAAGTTGAGCATCTTGTTGTTTTTGTATGAAATGAATACGTTTTAGACCTAAATATAAGATGGATGTTGATCAAGCTGATCACAGATCTGTTCACTAACATTATTAAAGAAAGTGCACCTGCACATCCATAAATGTTTACAAAAATGATCATTTAAACCAGGTTTTACACGCTCACCACAGATATTCATGGTCCTCGGAGGATAAATCATACTTTGGTGACCCCCTGATTTATTACCTAGTGCCACCGTGAGGTTGACATTTGTGGATTCAAGTGAAAAGTCACAAGAAATATTGGATGAATTGGCACAAAATTTGGTTCACACATTCACATTCCCCTGAGGATGAATTATAATAACTTTGGTGATCCTCTGACTTTTCCTCTATTGCCATCATCTTATACCACCAATACTTCGGTTTATAACCAAATACCTGCAGAACTAAAGACATTCCCATCAGCCTTAGCTGTGTTTAGTGCAGTAGCATGCTAACATGCTAAACTAAGATGGTAAACATCATACCTAGCATGCTGCTGTTAGCATTTAGCTCAGAGCACTCCTATGGTTAAATACAGCCTCACAGAGCTGCTATTGTGGCTGCAGACTCTAAGTCTTGTTATAAACCATTGTCTGAAAGGAGAAAATACACCAATGTTCCAGATATCAGAGTCAAATCATGAATAATTATGCAGCCAGATTGATCCATGTCTCTGAAATATAATGTCAGGTCCAAAAAGTGCATCTCCTCTGACCTTTCTGTCAGTAAAAACGGCCACACTGAGATCGGCCCTGTACAACAGAAACTCTTTATTGAAAGACAATTAAAGATAATAATATTCAGAACATCAAGTTTATATTATTCATCTGAAGCTCATCAGAAGTAACAATGTGGCAATGCATTCAGACTTATTAAATGAACCACGTAAACATCACTTTCATAAGCATCACATACTAGCTACACAGCAAAATCAAAAGTGTTATATTTCCAGTGTTAGTGTTGTTCGTTACATATACAGTGTTAATTCAACACTTTTTTAGTCTAATTCAACTATGTGAGAGGTAGTCCCATGAAAGAGTAGGTGTTAATCCGGGGAGTTACATCTACACAACTCAATTAAGTGTTGATTTTAAAATCAACACTTAATTGAGTTGGTCCAAGCACCCCAACGTATCTGTGACGTATTTGCCAAAAGAGCGCGAGGAAGAGAACAGCAGCAGCACACCGCACCTGCTCTTGGACAACGAGACAAGGTAAGCTAGCATGATTGTTTTACTCAAAATATTGGATGCTAAATGTTACTTTTGCACGAGTGTTGATTAAAATATATAGTTTGTGTAACTTCGATAATCACGTTTGGATACCACATATTTACAACTGCACTTTTTGTGAGAGGTTACAGCTAGCTAAAGTGATGTAGCAAGCACACGAGGCGTCGCGAACCGAATATTCTCGGTCGGAAAATACGAAGGCCATCGTATCGGTAATTTCGACAGACGCACCCGAGCCCAGTTGGTGAGGAGTGTGCATATTAATGAGCTCTGCTCTAGTTGTTATGAAAGACGCTTTTAGCTTTACACGGTAATATCAGCCTACAGAGGCTGGACCGGGGGATTGAGCGGCNAGGTGGTTGCTCCTTCTCCTCCTCTACCTGCCTTGCCTCCACACAGACCTGACCTATGGGGAGGTCTTCACACTCTGAGTCAGAACCCAGGATGTCAATTTCCCCTACATCAGATGCATCCAACATGGGGCGTACCAGATCCAGTTCCTCCTGCCCTACTTGGGCAGAAGTGATGTGTTGGGTAGTAGATGGAGCTGCCCTTGTAGCCACAGGGGAGGGCCTTGACAACCCAAAGAGAGTGGCTGAACATGTACACAGCAAAATCGAAAGTGTTATATTTCCAGTGTTAGTGTTGTTCGTTACATATACAGTGTTAATTCAACACTTTTTTAGTCTAATTCAACTATGTGAGAGTTAGTCCCATGAAAGAGTAGGTGTTAATCCGGAGAGTTACATCTACACAACTCAATTAAGTGTTGATTTTAAAATCAACACTTAATTGAGTTGGTCCAAGCACCCCAACGTATCTGTGACGTATTTGCCAAAAGAGCGCGAGGAAGAGAGCAGCAGCAGCAGCACACCGCACCTGCTCTTGGACAACGAGACAAGGTAAGCTAGCATGATTGTTTTATTCAAAATATTGGATGCTAAATGTTACTTTTGCACGAGTGTCGATAAAAATATATAGTTTGTGTAACTTCGATAATCACGTTTGGAGTCCACATATTTACAACTGCACTTCTTGTGAGAGGTTACAGCTAGCTAAAGTGAT
>NTHP01001142.1:17536-38879 GCA_003416845.1 Oplegnathus fasciatus | reverse complement strand
TTTTTTAATTTTTGGGTGAAGCAGACAAGATTTAACTATTTTTCAAGAAAAGTGGCAGCAGTGTAGAAGCTAGTGTAGAAGTGAACAAGTCAGTGTCATTTTCAATAACCATAACAACACAAAAGACATGAAAATCTCTAAATTTACAGTATTTACTCTATTATAAAGTGGGATATTACTGAGCTACAAAAACTGATTTAGTGAAGTTTTAAAAGAATCCCCCCAAAGTCTTTGAATATATACAGTATGTCAAATTGCAGAAAATTGCATCATTATTTTCTTTTTTTTCTGGGGAAGGACCCCCATGCCCCCAACTTTAATTGTGCCCCCCCCAGAATTTTGGCTTGCATGATGCCCATACATTGCTGTCTTCCCATTTACCTCTTTTTTGATTCGACCAGTAAGTCAGAAATTTTAAATCTGACACATACAGGATTTAAATGTGGCTAAAATAATTGGTTCCTTCAAGTTAACATGCTATCCCTTTAGATCAACAAATCATATCAAATTCAATAAATCCATTGATAAGGTATCCACCTGTAGTATGCCCGAGCCATCCCCATCCCCCCTTTAAAATAAGTTGAATTAAACTGTCATAGACAGCTTGACACTCGAGATGAACCATAACAGACCTTTCGTCTCTTGAACCGTAGTGCGAGGTCAGACCTTATACCTTTCGCCTTGCAAGGACGCAAAGCAGCTTGTGGTCGCAAAGTTTATGCTCTGTGGTTTCTGCACCTGGCAGACACCCCCCATCTGCAGCGAAGAGCGGCATGAGTATAGCCGTGATAATGTTCCATTGTGGTTACACTTCCTTACTTCGAAGTAAAGGTTGCTTAAGTTAAAGTTAAACAATTAGGATGTGTGACGCATGCTAAATGTTATCCAATAGTTAGTAGATGTTCTGATGTTTTTACCCTTTATGGGCCAACAAGGAAGAGGCCCAGGGGGGAATGCTATAAAAGACAAGAAAGATAAGGCTTGGGGGCCTTTTTTGCCTTTGGAGGAGCTCTGGGTATTTGATTTATTGCATTTTGTGTAATTTTTACTATTTTTGTTGATTTTGTTTTTCTATCACCTCTTTTTATAAGCCTGAAACCATTTAATCATTTTTGATAAAACTTAAATAAAACTGGACTGTATTTTATACTTTCCAACCAAAGTTCCTGTGTTGCTCATCTCTGAAATCATCCCATTGTAGTCTCCTTAAGGTAAGAAGACATCACTCCTTGAGATTGGCCGACATATTAGACACTAATTAGACCTTGAAATTATTCTTGTTGACAAGAACTGTTAAGATTATAATTGATGTATAATTTGTTTTGTCTTGGTGGACAGGTTCAGTTTGGTTGTCTGAAGCTCAGCTGATACTGTTGCATTAGGTTTAAAGGTTGTGTGATGTTGAGAGTTGAAGATACTTTGTTGGTTTTCAGTTGACCTCTAAATTGAAGGTTAGGGTCAGGGCATTGAGGCTGCCCTGTAGATAACCAGGCGAGTGTCCTCAGTTCTTCAGAGTGGACCTCCTCCAGTGGGTCCTTTAAGGACCTCCTGGAGTACCACCAGACTCCAACCACCTATCGCACACAGATATTCCATTGTTATCCGGCCGTTGGCACATAGTCAACTACATAGGTCTGAAAGAAGTGGTACAGCGGTAATGTATAAATACATCTATATTTGCAGCTTGAACATTTAAGTGAAGTGAAATTCGAAATTAAATGACCTATATTTTGTGTTTTGCAGTGTGATTGGAAACTCTTTCTCTCTGTTGTGTTCTGTGGCTAAAACACAATAAATCAATCTCACAGGTTAAATTCACTGTGAACAGAGTGTCTCTAACTTTCCTGTTGTAGAATACAGTTCTGTGTAAATGGGTCATGATGGTGCGACGGCTTATTGTTGGGTGGGGAAGAAAGCTGTGTAAAACTCAAAACTCAAACTCAAACAAATTAGTAACATCGAAACTAAAAATGTGGCTTTTTGGTCACTGACTTCAAGGGACCAGAATACAAAATGTCTTCTCTGTGTTCACATCTGCAAAATGTTTTAATGCATTGAACCAAAGTCTGATTATTTAAAGACGGAGGAAATGTCAAGTACTTGTTAAGAATATATATTTTTATAACAAACAACAATCACAGTTTTAGTGTGACATCTCAGCCTGTTTCACAGCTTACAAACCTGACTACCTTCATGTGTTATTTTGGTTGTGAATAAAAGTACGAGCAAATCAAATGGTAAATGGACTTGCACTTATATAGCACTTTTGTAGTCTTCCGACCACTCAAAGCGCTTTACAATACATGTCATTCACCCCATTCACTCACACATTCATACACTAATGGCGGAGGCTTCCATGCAAGGTGCCATCCTGCTCATCAGGATCTAATCTAACTCATTCACATACACTGATGGCACAGCCTTCGGGAGCAATTTGGGGTTCAGTAGCTTGCTGAGGCCACTTCGACATGCAGACTGGAGGAGCCGGGGATCGAACCGCCAATCTTTGATCAGTCAGGATGTTTTACTGGAAACACCTGATGGAAAATATTTGGATGGAATAAAAGCCTGCATCCTTTTCTTTATTTATTTTTTCATTTGGTAGCCGGTCAAAGAACCCGGAGTAATCAATTGTCGTTGCAGTCTCCCATGTTGTTCAGAGGTATTGCATCAGGATTGTTCTCCTCTCTGTCCTCCATGTTTTGTCTGTTGTTTCCTCCCTCGTCTCGTCCTGCACACCTACCTGTACGACGCAAAACAGATTATTAGTCGGTGCTTTCCAAAATGGCTCATGAGCATTTTCTGTTCTTTGACCACTCTGGCCAACATATGGTTAAGTTTAGACGAATAAAATTATTTAGACCAATAAAACTGTGGCCCGGGAGGTAGAGTGGGTCATCCATTAATCCCAGGCTCCTCCTGTCCATGTGCCAAAGTGTCCGTGAGCACGGGCAGGCCAGCGCCTTGCATGGCAGCTCCTCCGCCATCAGTGTGAGTGTGTGAATAAGAGGCAAAATTGTAAAGTACTTTGTCCATTAAGGTAGAAAAGTGTTATATGAATGCAGTTTATCAGTTATTTGTGTGTGTACAGTTTTAACTGAGGACCCCTCAGCTACATTCTTTTACACAGTGAGACAAGTTAATATTTGATATGTTTATGTTTTATTTCTATTTCTGAAAAATTGAAGACATCACTTAATTGATAACTGGCTTATAACTGTGATTAAAACTGCATTAAAAAGACTCCACTATTACAGTCATATCAACCTACTTTATAATTAACTAACATGACTGTACAGTAGTTCTGTATTGACATAACTAAGTAGCTTTGTAGTTAGAGAGACAGCCTCTTCCTATATTATTTGCAACTTTGATCATTTGACGATGGATAATCCTTTAATAAGCCTAGTTATAGATGGCACACAGTTCATATATTTTACAATCATATATATGTATATATTAATACGTCGTTGAAACCATTCTCTTTATTCTGTATGTCTTTATATGTACTGTTGACATGGCTGATAAATATACAGCTGAAATTGTCTTGGTGAAGACAAATCAGACTAATCACTAAATTATCAGCTTATTAAGGAGCATGTCAGACCACATGAGGAGTGGACTGGAAGGCTGCCCCCCCAACTATCAACCCGGCTCATTGCAGCAATGCTAGACGTTAGATTTTAGGGGGGAAAGAAGAAAAGCGTCAGATCTGCACAAGTAAAGTGAACAAAAATACAATGTAACAGTATGTATTGATCACAGCCAGAGTGATTTTAGCTTGTCTAAAATGCAAATGTTTCTTACAGTTTCAGCATCTCTCCCTCTCTCCCTATTCTGTCGTATGCTGTACAGATTGTAAAGCCCCTTGAGGCGAATTGTGATTTGTGATACTGGGCTATATAAATAAAAATTGACTTGACTTGACACTTTTCTTTTAACCTGTGTTTAAACCACAGAAAACAAAATATAAAAAAATTGTTATATTGCATTTATACCTACGACTACTGATTCTAAAACAGGTGAGTTTTGACCCACTTATGGAAGAGTGTAGGTTTCACTGACCTATGTTTCTAAGTATTAAAGCAGAAGTAGATAACCTCTTTTAATAAATAACTTTTTGTCATGTCTCTATCTACATTTCTGTCATCAACTTGTATACACTGTGATTTTGTTGATTTACTCTGTACACTCGACATCTATTGTGTCTGTCCGTCCTGACAGAGGGATCCCTCCTCTGTTGCTCTTCCTGAGGTTTCTTCCATTTTTTCCCTGTTAAAGGGTTTTTGGGGAAGCTTTTCCTCATCCGACTCAAGGGTCTAAGGACAGAAGGTGTCGTATGCTGTACAGATTGTAAAGCCCCTTGAGGCAAATTGTGATTTGTGATACTGGGCTATATAAACAAAAATTGACTTGACTTGACTCTTTCCTTTTAACATGTGTTTAAACCACAGAAAACAAAATATTAAAAAATATTAACATATATTGATTCTAAAACAGGTGAATTTTGACCCACTTATGGAAGAGTGTAGGTTTCATTGACCTATGTATCTAAATATTACAGTTTTTCTCGATTGCTAAGACACATTTCTTTCTTGCTCCATTTCCCAAAACTCTAAACACAAATGCAGAACTACACACTCATCTTCACAAACTTCAAACTTCAATATCAAGACCAAACTCTCCACTTAAAACCATGTTATCTTACATCTAAACCAAACTTTGCCTTCAGACATCACACAAAAGCCATCAAATACACATACACTACAAAATAGCCATTACACACTGGCGAGATCAATTCAAAACACTACTGTAAAAACCTGTTACTGCAATGACTAATGGCACTTATGGTTTTCCCCCAGAACAACCTCTTTACATGATGAACACAACATAAAGACACAACACATGTATACATTTTCAAAATTTTTAATTCCTCAATGTACTGTAGTAAAATAAACTGAAATTGAGTGAAAAAGTAAATGTACTGTAAAAATATTGATAAAGAACGTGGAACAGGAGGCAATTTTCATGTATTTACCAATATAAACCAATGAAAAAAACTGTTTGTACATAAAGTAAGAAATCACATTTATTCTACTTCAGAATCTCATCTCTGGTCTGAGTCAGGCCAGAGATTCTCATCAACATCACAGGCAATATTAGCCCTAGCCAGGTAGCGGGGGGAAAACCCCTTGTATGCCTTATCCAATATCTGGATTATAGAGGTTACCATGAAGCGGCTCAGATTCGGCTGCAGTCTTTGCGCAGCTTCCCTCATTGACATCCCAACAAGGACACGGTCAACTAGTTGCACGAATCTCATCAGAAACTATTTTTCTCCTTGCCTCCTCTTCCTCTTCCAACTCCTCTCCTTCCTCTGCCTTAAGGTCTTTGTGGATCCATTGTTCCAAAACAAGTGAACTGACCCATGGCCCCTTTATCTATCTATTCTGAGGTTGTGACTGGTGTGTGAAGAAGTTTGACTCCTAGTGTTTCCACCTGGGGAATTGTGTGTTTATTGGGTTCCAGCTGTGATGAACTGAGTTAATGATATTGAATGCCAGTGCTCTCGAAATGAGCACATGGTGCAGCCAGTGATATATGAAGGGATTTGTGTGTAGAGTTTTCACAAAGTTCAACGAATCTGAATCATGTGTGAAAACAGGGGGACAGTGTTTATAGTTTTGGGAAATGGGTCTGTCTTTTGGTAGAAGGCGTCATGGGATGTTTAGTTAATAGGCCCAGTTATAGTGTGTAAGCAATCGAGAAAAACTGTAAAGCTGAAGTAGGTAACCTGTATAAAAATAACTTTTAGTCATATCTGCTAAAATTCTCACTATGTCCTGACAGTAGTACATGAGACAGATAATCTGTGAAAAAATCAGGCTCCTCTGGCTCCACCTGCTGCCCCTAAGGCCATTTGCAATAATCCACCACGCCTGAATTAAAACAACCAATCAGAGCAGGAGGAATACCTAAAAGAGTGTCAATCGCTGCTCCTGAACCCCTCCCACACGCATGCGCTAGCTCGGAGCGGACGCAATGGCGGACAAAGAACCACAGAACAACCAAGCAATGAGAAAACTGCCCATCCTTCCTTTGTCAACAACAGCTTACACAACAAAGACAAGTAAACAGAAGAAGACCAATTAAGAAAAGCAACTAAAAAGAAAGAATTAGACCGAGCTGCTCTGTGAGGAGGGGCTTTGGAGGCAGGGCTGGAGGCAGGGCTGGAGGCAGGGTTGGAGGCAGGGCTGGAGGCAGTGGAGAGAGAGGGGGAGGGACCTGGAAGTTGCACTCGCTCAGTCCACTCTTTTCTCAATCCTACCGACTGCAGCTTTAAAGGATAGGTTCTCAATTCTTCAAGTCTGTCTTCAAACAATAGGAATATTGCAACAGGTTTTGCAAACTATAATCATTCCCCTTGTTTATACGGATCAATACAAGATCCCTTCTTAATGCACTTTCAGTGTAAGTGATGGGGACAAAATCTACAGTCCTTGTTATTTGCAAAAATGCAGCTGCAGCTAATATGAAGCTTCAAGCTTTTTGAATTAGTCAAATTAAGTGAGATCTTCTCAAATCTGTTTCGTACGAAATTCCCTCTTTGTGTTTGCCCAAACAGTGTTTCCATGATGTGCTGCAGTAGAAGGATAGTAGGCCTAACACAAAAAAGAAATGTTATACTAAAAAGGCTTTGGGAGATACCCTCTTGACTTGTCTTACTCAGACTGCTGCTGCAGCTTCAAATGAAGGTTTTTGTACAAAACAAGGACTGTAGATTTTGTCCCTCATCACTTACATTTGAAGTGCATTAGTAACAAATCTTTTAATGTCCAGTATGAACAGGAGGAATGATTACAGCAAGAAAAACCTGTTACACTGTTCATATGGACACCTGACTGTTGTTTGAAGACAGAAAATGAAGAGAGAAGAAATTTGTGACTTACTGATCATTCCACGATTCCACAGTATGGCAAATCCAGCAACAAAAATAATGGCAGCAGCAATGCCAATTACAATGCCAGTTATAGCACCAGGGCTGATACCAGTGTCACCACCTGAAAGAATGAAGGAAAGATGTCAAGATTTGTTCTTCACTGTGGATTTCCACAGTATTTCCACATCCAGCAGTTACAGAGAAACATGATCATTAATTTAGAGTCGTGTTTGTGTCACCTGATGAATGTAAGTCCAGTATTCTCTCTCTTTTAACTCTGTTTTTGGTCTCTGCCACCTCCTGAGGGAAATATCTGGCTCTTTAGCTGCTAAATGCTCCACTATGTTCACTAGCTAGTCTCTAACTGTGTCTGTCTGCTGTTTGCTGCTGAGCAGGTAGTGTACAGAGGGTTTTTACAGCTTTTTCTCTGAAAACAGCTGCCTGCTGTGGCCAAAACGGTAAATGCATTGACCGCAATCAGCAATAAAATGCCTCTGAGAATAACTAGGTTTTGTGATGACATTCAAAACACTGATCTCCAGAGGGAGACTGTTCTCTAATGTACAAGCCAGGACAGCAAAAGTTTGTTTGTCACAAGTCTTGCCGGCAAAAGTAATTAAAGGAATCATTAATTCAATCCTTAATTTGTCAGTATAACCAGTATAACATATAATGAACCCAAGTGCTTTGAGATCGGACTACTTAAAGATTCAACAGTTTCTTGTAATGAAGAAACAATGAAACAATGAATGACAAGAGGAGTTTCATCTGTGTACATTATAGGGTACAATAAAGACAGCAGTTTTTTTACTTACCCTGAACTGGGTCTTGGTCTGGGTCTAGGTCTGTGGAAAAAATGAAATAAAATATTAAAATAATGTGATACAGTTCAGTACGGTTCTGACCCAAGTAAGGGAAGGGGAAGGAAGAGTAGCTGTTGTGCTGGTGACAGTTAATGGGGATACAAATAAATAGAACACAAGATATTTACCAGGATTATTGATCTGACTTCCATCATTGCTTTCTGGCTCTGTTGAAAAATTGTGTTAAATTGTCACTGTGTAAATTGTGTTTAAGAGCTCAAACAATTTTAACACTAGACAAATATATAATATTTCTCTTTTATCATTTTAATGAGTATTACGTTAGCTGTACTCACCAACAATTAGGGTAACGTTGCCTCTCCTGACCTGACTGTGCAGTCTGGGAACAAAGCAGGTGTAATTTCCTGCATCCAGTTCAGTCACGTTGGTCAGTTTTAGTGAAATGTTTCCTCTGGTCATTTCATCAGGGAAGAGAGATGTTCTGTCTTTGAAGTTCTTGTCCTGATGATCTAGATTGTCCTTCCTACTTCGCTAGACATGCACCTCCTTTCCATTGTGTTTCCACTCCACTGTTAGAGTCGACACATTGAATGGGGGCTCCAGGCGGCATGGCAGAATGGCATCATCACCGACTGTTACATGAACTGGTTCATGTGAGCCAATCACATCAGACTCTCCTGGGGAAACAAACACTTCATTTAGACTTCCTGTTGCAGCATCATTGAACACTGAACAGCTGGTCCTAATTGATCAATTATTTTAAAAAGTTTTTCATTAGTACACAGTATGCAGGCCTAAACTGTGGCCAAGTTTCCAGCCAACTTAGTTTTTTCTTCTTTCCTCTCCCATTAATCATCTCACGACCCCTCAGATTTATCTGGTGACCATTTGGAGGGGCCCGACCCCTAGGTTGGGAATCACTGGACTAAACTAGCTAACTGTATATAAAGTAGTTCAAACTAGCTCCACCTGCAGCAGCTCCATAAGCAACATGCTGCTCTAACATTGATGCATCAGGATTAGTAGATTATTATATAATTTCTTTTATTCTGATAAGCAAAATCAAACACAAACCACTTGGAATGGAAAAATGAAAAAATCCTGGGTTGAGCCAGTTTATCATGGAGCAGCTTTATCAGATCAGCAGGAGTTACATCCACAGGATGTGAGTACAGCAGTTAAAAGCAACTGTCAGTTCTGAAGATAAAATATTTGCAATTGTTGCTCCATTTTGAAAGACTTGTTCAACTTTCAAATGTAGTAAGCATGCAGTGATATTATGAGGCCGATCCAGCCATCCACTAAACAAAGTGCTGAAGCTGCCATTTTAAACTGATGTACAGGTCTGTGTTGACACATCAGCTCAACTCAACTTTATTTATATAGCACCTTTCATACACACATGCAGCCCAAAGTGCTAACCGACACTCTGATTAAAACACACACATAAAATTTTTTTTTTTTTTATTCAAGT
Organism: Oplegnathus fasciatus; assembly: GCA_003416845.1. Taxonomy (NCBI): domain Eukaryota; kingdom Metazoa; phylum Chordata; class Actinopteri; order Centrarchiformes; family Oplegnathidae; genus Oplegnathus; species Oplegnathus fasciatus. Next base: position 29,641 of record NTHP01001142.1, on the reverse strand, counting down.
TGCTTCAAGAAAATTGGTTTCTTTCTAAATTCACTCAGATCTGAGTAGCTACAGGCCAAAGTTAGTTTAAATTTATGTGATTTCTAATATAATCTGGGTCCAAATAACTGTCCTGGTCGAATACCTGTTAATTAATTAGCTAATTAAGACTTAAAAGCTTAAGTCTTTCACCAACAGGAGGGCCTGCAGTTTCTTTATGAACAGTGGATACCCGTTCAGACAAGCAAGAAGAACTTACCTGGAGCGTCGACCACAGTGAGAGAGGACAGCAGAACCAGAAGCTTTAACTCCATCCTGCCCGCTGCATAAAGAAGAGACTGAGACACGGTAGATCTCACCAAACTTTATAAATGATAAAAAAGAAAAATAAATGAAATACGGTCCATTTGTTTGTGGGGCATTGTGAAAAGCAGCCATGGATGAGTTGCCCCTTGAAAATACTTTCACTTTTCAATAGCCTACCCCCTGGGGGGGAGGGGATGTGCAGGAAGGAAATAAATTACAGCTGACTCATAGGCCTACATTTCATAGGCATTTCATAGGCCCGCATTTGCATTGTACAGGTAAACCTTTACAAACAGGTCATAAACTAAATATCCAAAAACATATTTGATTGATGATTTTATATTAACAACAGGTAGAAAGTGTTCCTCACATTCATCAAAATGAAAACACCATACTGTATTTATAACAGAGGCCTCTCTCCATCTCCATCGGCATTTTGTTTTGTACAGTGAAGTAAGGCTTTGTTCATTTTGACTTTCCACCACCTGTGGGAGGCAACAGGAGTGGCAGACCAGATTTTTGCTTGACCCATACATTGATGTCTTGCCATTTACCTCTTTTTTGATTTGACCAGTAAGTCAGAAATTTCAATTTCAAATGCCTGGCCGACACCTGTTCCTGTTTCTCAGTCGGCAGCCCGGCCGACACCTGCTTCTGGTTCCCTGTCGGTCCAGCCCAGCGATGCAAAGCCTGAACTTTCGGATCCCCCGTTGGCTGTCCCTGCCAACGCCAAGCCTGAACTTTCTGGTCCCGTCAGCTGTCCCTGCCAACGCCAAGCCTGAACTTTCTGGTCCCCTGTCGGCTGTCCCCGCCGACGCCAAGTCTGAATTTTCTGATTCTCTGTCGGCTGTCCTTGCTGACACCCAGCCTGAACTCTCAGACCCCCAGTCCGTCCCTGTCGACAACCTGCCTGAAACTCCGTTGGCTGTCTCTGCTGACACCCAGGCAGATGATTGTCGGTTGAAATACAACCAAAACTATTTATTTGTTGGTGCATTTATGGATCAGATGTACCCTATAGGTACAGATTCTCACTGTCTTTGCTGAAGTTGTTTATGTGGTTGTTCCATGTCCTGTTTCACCAAAAGGTGAAACAAAGATAGCCTCTCATGTGACAGGTTTGACTCTGTGTTTTTGGTAAAAAGAACAACCCTGTATTGTAACTAGGTTGATTTTCATGTTCGTCTCTGAAGCAGGTGATACTCTCAAGCAAGTTTGCAAAGTATGTGAATTACCTTCACGATTTCCTGTGTTTTGTCAGGATGTGGTTGTACAGGGTGACATTTGACATAGAGCAAGACTTACAACATCAACACAAGATGGAGATCACATCACTCTGCCTAGTGCTCTGTAAGTAATTTAACTTTTTTTGAATAATTTGCCTCCTGCTTTCTTCCTCTGCTCATCTACCAACTACTTGAGCACCCTCTGAACCCCAAGCAGTTTCTGGGCGTTTTTTGCTCCTGTCACATTTTTATTCACTGTGGGCTAATTTTTCACTCCACCTGCAAGTCCTGCACCTATATGGAAACAGCACAATCATGGCTAAAAGTAGAAAGAACTCAAAAATGTCCTTTGTGCAGTATAGCACAGTTCTAATGTCATAAATCATAAAAATAAAAATGTAAGTTCAATTTCTTACCTCTCTTGATAGTTTATTTTACAAAAATTGAAAAAAATGGAATATATATATATATATATATATACAAAATTGTTCCGAGTGCCCACAAGTGTTACCAATATTGAAAAAAAAATGGGGGCTCCACATGCTATACAAATGTTTTCTTTTTCTGTTCTACTACCTCTCTTGATTATATCACTTTGTGTTCTCCGGGGCTCTGCTGTCTGCTCCAACCTGTGGTGAGTCGAAAATTCGCTGAATTGTTGTCACGTGACTGTTGATCTCAGCTGTGTCATTCAAGACTTCACAGTTGCGCTGAGGAGTGGATTTTGTGTTTTTTACACAATCTGGATCGTGCACACAGCTTACTTTTGGCAAAATTTTAAATGAGACATGTAGAATAAAGTGACTTTGATGAAATATCACGATTTTAAGCATAAATTTTGTCATTTTTCCGGACGGAAGCATTTAGTTCAAAAATCCGACAATAATCTCTGCTTTTACAGCTTCTGGTTATGACAAATGATGTAATTTTGGCCATTATTAAAGAAAACATGCTTTTCAAACCCGCCAGCAGGTTTTGGGTTTCGGGGGTGTCCACTCTCATTGACTCATCCTTTTCTTAAAATCATACCTACAACAATCCAACATCTGGATTCCTTGATGATTTATGAGTTGTTCTAATGTAGTTATTAATGAAACAAAGCCAAACGTGTCCCGATCACCTAGGTATTGTGATAAGCAGTTTTATTTTTCTCATAAATGAAGATGCTAAATGTATATGGCTCAAAAAGCCCTTATTTCAAACTCCACCAACTGGCCTGGTTGGACTGATTTCAGTGATAGTGAGAGGAGCTGTGATGCGTTATCTGAAGTCACTTTGACTCAGTCTTGAAAAAATGAATAATTTTTAAGTTTTAGCTCTGGTTTTGGTCTCCACCAACTCTAAAAATATATCTGTCTCAAAAATATCTGTCTCTTTGGCAGCTAAATGCTCCACTTTCTTCACCAGCTAGTCTCTAACTTATGGGCGGATATTAAGGGGAGGAAAGGGGGGTCCGGACCCCCTCTTCCTGGGAAAAACATGAGTTGTCCCCCTCAACATATCATTGTAAACATAACTGTATAATTTTAAATAGTATAATAATATGCACTGAAAGCACTTGTGCTAATTATAGATGCAAAACAGTGTGCTTTTAAGTTCCAAAAGATTGCGTCCCCCCTCATATGCCTCACAGTGGTTTGGTCCACTGACTCCCATCTGCCAAACCCCACACACATTAGCCCTTGAACACGCTACAACCCTGCAGTTATCTACATATCAGTTATCCAGTATATATAGTCCAGTGTTTCTACTGGTAATGTTTTGCTGACACGGTAAAATCAACCTTGATCAATCAATCTGATCCACTTCCTCAATATTGACGTGGTTGTTGTTGCTGTGCAACGTGTCTACCTGCACTCCCCCTCCCTCACGCATGCATTACAAAAGCCAGTCAGTTCATTTTCAAGCTATCGGCACAATATTAAAGAAAATTAGCTTACTCAGATATTTTCCAAGGAAAAGAAAAGCAGAACATAGAAGAACATGGAGAATGACGTGCACAGTCAGCTAATGTAAGATGGTTTATTGTCCAGCGGACCCATCACTCTGTTGTTTTTTTGAAAACCTAAAAGTTGCAACCCCCTGTATCTTTTTAAAAAATCCCCATGCTACTTTGTCCATCTGCCCATCTTTACGCCACAACATGCCCAGTGCTGACTGGTCTGGCAATGATTGATGTTCCCCCAGTCTGTAACGTCCCGTCCTTTGTCTTAGTCTTTTCTTTTTCTGTTTTTAGTTCAGTTTGCATATTCTGCACATTCATCCTGCTTTATTTTATCTTACCTCTCCTCTCGTTTCAGACACCCCACTTCCTGCCCTTATGTGTTTCCCGCCTGATTCATTTCCTGCCCCACCCTGATATGTTTCACCTGCCCCTTGTTAGCATCACTCACCTGCGTGTTTAGTCCATGTGCTCCCCTGTCCCCATGCCAGTTCATCTTTGTACCTTTTGTCAAGCGTTCTAGCATCTCTCCTAGTGTCTTCTGTTGATGTCTGCTAGCTTTACTGACCATGCCTACTCCCTGTCAGATTTGTCTGCCTTATTACTGATTGTCTGCCTGTGTACCGAACCAACTGCAAGTAAAGACTGTTTTCTGTTTTCTCCGAGTCATGCATGTGAGTCCTGAGTTTTGTGGTTTACCAGTTACACGGTCCTAGTCCCACCCACGATGGTTCCACCTTGTACATCGGTAGGCTACTGTTTCAAAAGACATTTTTAACATCCCTGTCAGGATTAGTGACAGGCAGTCACAGAATAACAATAAGAATAACATTATGACTCAGAAAAATCCTGTCATTGTGTCCTCTAACATTGAGTTTCACAACTCTCTCAGAAATATACACAGTCAATCTGGTGTCAGTTTCAGTAATCTCACCCCCATCAATGTTTTTAGATTTAAAAAACGAAAAAGGAAGTTTGAATCCTTTCAACCAATAAACCAGACTAAAGGCTTGTTCCGTCCTATAAACCTAGCCCATATAAGCACAATACGAAACAGACCAAAACTGTCCCTGCTTGGATTTCTCCCTTCTAATGTGCATTTGCCATAAATGCGATGAGTTACATAGTGTGTCAGTGAACAACAATTCAGCTGTTGACACCATGTCAGAGACTTGGCTAAATGCTGACATTCCTGACTCTATTGTATCATTTCCTGGATACGTTCCATATCGGCACGATCTCGAGGGCAGAGGGGGAGGGGGAGTCACTCTGTATGCCTGTAATAACATCACACAGAAAAGACTGACCCACTTGGTAGAAGATTAATTTGAAGCCTAATGGGTCTGCCTGCTCCTTAAATGTCTTCCCCGCGTGCTGAGATGCATTATAGCTGCAGTGCTGTACAGTGCACCGCGCTCCTCAGCGGCAGCCAAACCAGACACAATAATCACTCAGCGTCTGGATCGTTGCCTTAGTGTTAGTAAATGGAGTTGAAATAGATAATTCCTCTTGCAGGCCTGTTTCGTGGTTCTTTCATTGGTATTGTCAGCAAGCCAAGTAAGCAAAGAATGACACCTAGTGGTTAACTGTTGTGTGCTTCCTGTCTTGGGACGGCGCATGTGTTACCATCGTCCCAGTCTGTAAACATCACGTTATGGCATGTGCACCGGCCACTGACTGCTCTAACTGCATGCGTGCATTGTGTGTGTTCATCCACCATCTCCAGATATCCAGCAATAAAAGCATGATTGACTGGAAAACCGCCACTGTCGTTGGTTATTCAACACAACGCAGACTGTAACTGTTACATTAGCAGCATTTAACGCAATTACCAGCATGCTGCAGCTGTCATTCTTGGGGACACGAATAGGTACAAGTCTGAAAACATTTGCATCAGACATGGTCTGAAACAAGTTGTGGCTGGTGCAACGAGAAAAGCCAGTCAACTTGATTAAATTTTTATCAACATTCTTTCCATATATGAGTCACCTGTACATCTGCCCCCTGTTGTCACCTCTGACCATCAAACCATCATGTGGAATGCTGGTAAATGGCCCTCCAAGCCAACTCAGTACATCACTTACCGTAAACGTACATCTGAGGCAATGAGGCAGCTGGGCCTTCTTATGAACACTACTGCCTTTTCTCCCATTCATGAGGCCACTGACCCTGAGGTTAAGGTCAGTGTCTTCACTTCTATTATTAGGTCCATCCTGGATAAAGCTGTCCCACTAATGAGAGTCTCAATTACTAACAATGACAAACCCTGGATGACTGTACAAATTAAAAAACTGATAAAAGAGAGACAGCATGCGTTTTGCTGTGGTGACAAAGCTGCCTACAGAAATCTACAATTGACTATTGTCAAATAATTAAGAGTGCCAAGTTGCACTACTACGAGAATCAGGTAGAGGAGCTGCAGTGCTCTAACTCAAAACAGTGGTTCAAGTATGTTAAAGCACTTATGGGGATGGAGAATGATGGGCGAGCTGTGGTACCACAAGACCTCAACACCTTGCAGAGAGAGTGTGACACTCTGGCCAAGCACTTTGCTTCAGTATGGGCCCAAGTGGACCATACTATTCCATCTGAGGATGATGTTAATCACAAGCTGTCAAATGGTGCCATACCTCTCCAGAGCATCGGGCAGGTCAAAGCTAGACTCCGCAACGTGAATGCGGGAAAGGCAGTCGGACCTGACTGCATTCCCTCTTGGATTTTAAATACCTTTTATGAGGAACTGCCGCCTGTGTTATGTGATGTTTTTTAATACTTATAATATTTTTCCATACCAATGGAAAGACGCCTTGGTCAAAGCTGTCCCCAAAAAAAGCAAACCCCAGTTTTCCAACTGACTTCTGTCAAATCTCTTTCGTCAGCTGTGTTGGCAAAATGTATGAAAGGATCCTGAGGGATGCCCTCCTGGAAGACACTATTCCCAAAATTGCCCCATCACAACATGGTTTTATGGCCAACAGCTGCTCTGATTCTGATTCTGCAGTGCTGGCATGAAACACTCAATAACCCCAAAATAGATGTTCATGCTGTTTTTGTTGATTTCTCCCGTGCTTTTGACACAATAAAGCACTGTCACTTGCTTCATACACTGGCTGACATGTCTGTGTGATGCCCCCTTTGTCTCATTATGAGGAGCTATCTGAGTGACAGAGAGCAAAGGGTGCAGTGGGGTTCCTGTGTGTCCGATTCCTGTGAAATTCTAGCTGGTGTCCCCCAGGGGTGGGCTATTGTCCCCATTGCTCTTCCCCTCTCATCTGTCATTTGCATCAACAGCCTGGATTCACGTCTGCCTCCCTCTGTTATATCTGTGAAATACTATGCTGATGACCTTACTCCTGATGGGGTCTCTTCCTGGCCTAACATAGATGGCCTTGGATTCTGTGGCCGATTGGGGACAGGAGTGCTGGGGTTTGCTCTGGCTGAATTCAAGTGGCTTCAGCCGTTAGCTGAAGGTCCATCTCTGGAGCTGCCGCCCACTCTCCTCCCGGAGAAGTAGCCTCCTTGCAGCAGGGAGTGAAACGGAGGGAATATGTAACCTTAATGTTAGATGAAACAGTACCGCCAAAATCAACACAAAAAGTTCCACAGAGCTGCTTTAAAATATTTAATAATATTACTTAATACTCCACGAAAGTAAAGTCAACTTAATTCACTGAAGTTCCTTTTACTCACATTTTCTAATGAGCAACTGAGTATTTCTTAAAGTACACTGAAAATGTAACTCAACCTTGTTGCAGTATTGTGGCAAGCAGTGCAGAGTGAGACACAGAAAGCAGCTCTGTGAGTTGTCAACCTTTGAGTGCCACTTAAAACAGGGTGCAAGTTCAGCAGCATTGCAGGAAAATACAGCGAGTTTCAAGCAAATTACTCAGTCCAGCACAAGGCATGATGGGAAATGTGGGCTGTCGCCACAGTATTTTGTTGCCAAATGCAGCCACCAGTCCGAGTACAATATACCGAGTATGAATTTATTTGAATATATTTTATCGCTTCAGCTAGCGTCTTCACCATAGTAACGGTTGACAAGGCTCATGGGTACTGTAGTACTTTGTGTTGTTTTGACATTCCGAATAGACAGAAAAACATGATTTTTCAGATACAAAGTTGGAACATTTAGAAGCGACAGCCATAACATAACCCCTTAATATCATTTATTTATCCATGAAACTCCCGTGATTCTGTGTTCAGTGATATTGCGGTTGTCATTAAAAGTCAAATTCCAAATGGGGCTCCTTTGCAACTCTATGGCGATAAAGAGGTGTGGTCATGACTAAAACTTAATGATTTTAAGCCATTTAAAGGTGTAGTCTATGATTCTGGAGAAAGCTTGTTGATATTTGAACTCAACAGCCAAACAAATACACCTCTCTCTTCAGTGCTCCTTCAAACTAGCCAGAGTAATGCACAGCATTAGTTTGTCCTGTGCACGAGCATGAGTTATGACATATTATACCGAAGTGTTTAGTGGAAACGCGGCTAAAGCGTCGGTATTTGACAACCTGGGTTGGTGGCTCTACCCGAGCCGCTCTGTTTGTCTTCCGTTTACAGAGCCAGGGCTGTGGATGAACACCGGACTGTTTTTTCAGCGCACACACAGAACGGAAAGCTTGCGGACCGTGAGGAGATATTCACTGAATCTGACAAAAACTGTTTTGGATTAGAATCGTAGACTACATCTTTAACTTAAAGTTATTCACACATTCATATGTCTACAAATTAGTAGAATATACTTAGATTTGACAGTAATGGAATCAAACTTAAATCATTTATGTATATTGTAATTGAATTGTTTAATTAGATTTAACTATACTCTATAATTCCACCACTTAGAAAAGCATGCTGGTTTAGAGACATACAGTGGGGCCCAAAAGTCTGAGACCACATTGAAAATCTCTAATATTTTCATGTAAACCTGGAAATAATCAGAAAGTTTGAGAATTCAGAAACATTTAAAAACACAAGAAGTTATGACATGTAAAAAAAAGAAATATTTAAGATTCTGCACTATTTCTAGGTCAGCAATCAAATTTAAGCAAACTTGTGGCATTGACCAACGTAACTCCTTCGTACAAAAGGTCAGATTTCCTTGAGTTGTAGCCCTTCCATTGAAGCATGCGTTCAGATGACACTCTGGTAGATTTACTCTTTCAAGTAACTCAACTTGCAGCCAGTGTTCACCTGTTATAAATATGGCTGTGCCTCAAGTTTCCAGCAGATCATTGCTCACTAGGTAGCATTGTGATAGTGGGAAACATGGCATCAGAACTAAGTGAAAGTGTCAGAAGTCAAATTGTTATTCTAAGCAGAGGGGCTTTCTCAGCGTCAAACCATGGCTAGACTAAAGGTTTCTAAGGGGGCAGCGCAAGGAACTCTAAAAGGCTTTGCAGAAACTGGATCAGTTGTATCCAAAGCACGATGAGGCAGACCAAAAGTGACCACGCCATGAGAAGATCAATACATCAAGCTTAGTTCCCTGAGAGATAGAAAAGCAACATCATCACAGATACAGAATTTGCTAAATGAAGAACGCAAGACAATCAGCAAAAGTACTGTCAAAAGAAGGCTGTCTTGTAGTGGTCTCAGAGGATGAGTAGCAGTTTCTAAACCACTTCTCAGGAGGGGAAACAAGGCCAAACACTTGGAGTGGGCTAAGAAATACCAGCATTTCACAGTGGATGACTGGAAAAAAGTCCTATTTACTGATGAATCCAAGTTTGAGATTTATGGCAGCAACAGAAAGGTGTATGTGAGGAGACGAACAGGAGAGAGAATGATACCACAGTGTATCAAACAGACAGTGAAACACGGTGGTGGGAATATTCAAGTTTGGGGGTGTTTTGCTTACTCTGGAGTTGGACACCCGCACTGAATTCACTACACCCTGACAAAGGAGAAGTACCACTCCATTCTTCAGAGACATGCTATACCCTCTGGTTTGCATCCTTGTGAAGAAGGATTCATACTGCAGCAGGAAATGACCCCAAACACGCCTCAAAGCTTTGCAAGAACTACTTGATGACCAAAGAAGACCAAGGAGTCCTGACTGTCATGGACTTTCCTCCACAGTCATCTGACCTCACCTCCACTGAACAATGAGGTGTACCAGTGGAGGCTCTTGGGAGTTGGAGTTGGAGGACAGGTTTATTCAATCTTTTCCACTGTCACCATTATTATGTGCCCATACTCCTCCTGCTGCCATTAGACCCCGCATTACTTTGTTGTTTGGAGATGGCTTATGGTTCATCTGGTGTAGTATGTGGACTTTGGCATGATGCTACTAACTATCTTTTTTCTCTTCCCTCTCTGCTATGTTACTATTGTTGAAGATTACATGAATTCACCTGCTGAGGACAGCCAGATGTGTCTGGCTTGTGTCCGATCGGTCATGTCGCTGATTCCACTGGTCCGATGCTCACTTTTGACCTGTTCCCCCTCAGCCTCTCCTGTTCTGTTGGCTTATCCTCAGAGAGTCTCCCCTCCTTATCCAACATTGTTCAAAGATTTTTAAATAAATGTTTGACTCATTAAAAATTGTCTTAATGTTTTCTTGATTAAAAAAATGGTAATTGCAACATAGATTGTTAAAATGATGGATGACCACAATAAATCCAAATAGATGGGATTCAGTCATTTTTTGCCTCATCTGTAGAACACTGTTGTTGTTGTTGTTGTTCTACATGAAACCTTTGGAATATAAAAGGGTTCACGGTAGAACCACCTGGGTGGGTTCTTGTTAGCACCCAGTTTCTGGATATATTCTGATTCTGATTTGACCCCCTACAGCAGCCACACTGACCGTCATTCCCAACATATCTCAGTTCTTTCGGTATGACGAAATCTCTCTGAGGTGTGCGGTGCCAGGACACTCCACTGGCTGGAAGGTGAGAAGAAACACTTCCTTTAAGACGTCTGAGGTATGCAAGTTTGGCTGGGGGATCCCAGGTGAGTCCTCCTGCAACATTGAGGATGCCTACCCATCAGACACTGGAGTGTACTGGTGTGAGTCTAAGGAGGGGGAGTGCAGCAACACTGTCAACATCACAGTGACAGGTAATACCAAATGTGCATGGAGCTTGTTTGTGTTTATTTTCTGCTGGATTGTTAAAAAATCATTTTTGCCATTAAACAGACTTTGCAAACTCCACTAGTCATGAATAAAATACACTAAATATGGGAATTTATAGGGTTTATTCTTCTATATTCCAGCTGGTGTTGTGATCCTGGAGAGCCCTGCACTTCCTGTGACAGAGGGAGATAAAGTGACACTTACCTGTTCTTACAAGGAAGAAGACGAGCATGAATCCACGTCAGACTTCTCTGCCGCTTTCTACAAAGACGGTGTTTTCATCGGTAATGAGACTGCAGGAAAGATGATCCTCCCATCGGTGTCCAAGTCTGACGAAGGCTTCTACAAGTGTGAACACCCCAGAAAAGGAAAGTCAGAGCAGAGCTGGCTGGCAGTGAAAGGTGACGTTCTGCTTCCTGTCCAACGTGTGTCATGGGCGGTCAGCTTTTTAGTGACAGCATTTAGCTGAAATAATCTCATTGGATGAGAAGGGCTGTAGCTACCACTGAGGACACTGAGATCATGTCCACAGTATTTCTTCTGAAAATTTGTGGTCTGTAAACTGTATAGTGTAAATATACACTTGTGTATTCAAAGAGCTAATACATTCAGGTTATTTTATAGGCTGCTCCCTGTGGTTTTTGTCTCAATAAATTTAAATCAGACGACATTTACATAAAGTATTCAGTATTTTCCCACCAAAGTTTTATACGGTAAGGCTTTGAAACAGCAATTAGACCTTAATGTTGGGAAATAAGATTAATGAAATATGAATGTTGGGTGGACTTGGACTTATGACTGCAGTATTTCAAAAATCATGTCCACAGTCCTGCCCCAAACTGTTGTGGAGCACTGTGTTGTTAAACGTCTGCCTTTCATTGTAATGTCTTTTTCGGTTGTGGTTGTATTTGTCCAACAGTTGCAGACACAAAAAGAATTTCCGAAACGATAATAAAATGAAAAACAAACTAATATTTTTTGTGAACCAATTTATAATTTGTACCCTTGAATTACCTGATTCATTTTCTCAGTATAATAATTACACATGTGTGCACACATTGACAGAACAGAAACAATGAAATATGTTTGCAGATCTGTCCATCACAAAGAGTATGTGGACAGAGAAGACATTCATTCATTCAAATAACATAAATGCCACCTTACATTGAAATGTGGTTATTTAGATGTGACAGTTACTCTCTTTTACTCATGTCCTCTTATTGCACTCTGTTGAGAGTCTTAGTGTGGCACTAATGGAAAACCTTTTGGAAAATGTTCTTAAAGGTATAAGGCGTAGGATTTGTCAGTTGCTGTTTGAAAACACAACATTCAAAGTTAGCCCCTCCTCCCCAGGTCAGCTTCTGGTGGTCCCATGTGCTTACGATCTGGCAACTGGTAGCTACGTTTGTATAGAGTCCCGCCCCTCACACCCTGCATGCTGTTATTGGCTGGGGGCTACACACCACCGCCCAAAGGTTGATGCCCAGAAACGTCCCGAACTCAGCAAAATAAGAAAATCCAGGCAGAGGGCAGGGTCTCTGCAGATACAGACACCGCCACACACTTCT
>NTHP01001141.1:60603-71197 GCA_003416845.1 Oplegnathus fasciatus | reverse complement strand
GTGTGTGTGTGTGTGTGTGTGTGTGTGTGTGTGTGTGTGTGTGTGTCTCGGGTGCACTGAAGCCATTCAGGGGAGATGGAGGGAGAGAGACAGAGGTAGATTTCTGTTGTGATGGTATTAGCCTCTGTCAGGCTAAATGGGCTTTAATTGGTGGAGTGTTTGGTCCAGCACAGCCTGGATTTTCTACACACACACACACACACACACACCACTGTCGTCCTCTTTCATCCAAATAGGCTTCATCTTGGTATGAACAAGCTTCTTATCTCTGCCACTCTTGCCCTCAACTTTTTCCAGTTTTTCATGTTTCCTCCTCTTTCTCTCTCTACTTTTTTCTCTTCTCTTGTTTTCTTTCCTTTGTCCTCACACGAACCTGTAAGATTGGGTCAGATTAACTGTTTTTTTTTAATGACTGTGTGTGTGGTGGTGGGATGAAGGATATACAGTAAGGTAAATTGCCGTGTGTGTGTGTGTGTGCATGGGAGAGTGAGACAGACAAAGGCAGAGTAAATGTGTACGTGCATGTTTGAATGCTTGAGGGTGGATTTCCAGATTCCAGCACTGCTTTATGAAGCTTTAGCTCTGGAAAGTCTTTCACATTCCCTCAACAATTTCCTTCACTAACCTGAAGAAACTGAGAAATGCAAACTGCTGTTCATGTCACAGACTCTCAGTTAGATGCATATTAAAGGACCTAGTTAGTGGTGTTGCACGTTTACGCTCATTGTTTACAAATCACACATATTTAACACTGTTGCCAACTATAACCATCCACAGCTCTTTTAGATTGACCTTTCATTCGTTTCCATTCATTTCAGTACAGATGAACTTCCAGTAACAGACTGGTGATCTATCCAGGGTGTGACCTGTCCATGACCAGTGTGTACTTAGCTCCAGCCCCCTGCAACCATGATCAGGTGGTGTAATGGTTGGATGGATGCTTGAAAATGAACTTGTGGTATTCTTGAAACTTTCCTTGAGATTGATAATCTCTCACGGTGCACTTTTACTCCAACCAAAAGCAGGTGGTTTGTCATTGCCTTCCTAATCAAACCAATTTATTACATTTTCTGATCTGCTACAAATGACTGTTCCAAAAATGACTTCCATAACAATTTTATGGTTAAGGTTTGGTTAGTCCAGGCAACTAAAACTGCTTGATTAAGTTAGGGAAAGTGTGTTGTGTTCATGGTTAAAAGAAATCAGAGTTGACTGTTGGAGACGTTAGCGATGTGAAGAGCAGTCTCTGGCTGCAGATCTTTAATTGCCACAGCTATCAACCCCAAACTCCTCCCTAAGACATTTTGGAACAACAACGTCACGCTACTTCCACCTTCTGAGAAAGATTGGTCATTATTTGTATGACCACCACAAGACGTCAGTGTCAGATAAACGTCAAATTAGGTTTGTCTAAATTTTTGCGTTAGTAAACTAATTTTTCTGATTAGGTAATACCCTTGGAAGAAGGGCGCATTTGTGCTTGAAGCCAATGCGACATCAGATATTTACTGCAGGAGACAAAAACCAGAAGGCAAAGCAAAGCAAATAGGATCCATCTGGTTACCTTTTTGGCAGATAGGCCAGAAGGAAGTGACAGCATCGAGATTGAACCACTTCAGACTCACCAATATTTAGTACACAGTTTTATATTAAGCCTGTGTTTTTACAGTATCCCAGAGATTCCTGTGAGCACACCCCATGGGTAGCTCTTCCAAATGATGGATTGTAGTATGGTTGACCATCAGGCCAAAATTTTCACCTGTGCACTAAAAGGGTTGGAAATGGTGCACTCCCTCTCTCTCTGTCTCTCCCAGGGCAGTCAGTCTCTGGTCTGGACACTCATTAATGAGCTTTATTACACAGCAATTAAACACTGACACGGTCGCTGATCGGTCCCACACACACACCCCAGCAGTTATGTGAGGAGGACAGTTTAAGGAATAAGCGGGACCACTTTTTTTCAGAGCAACTGCTTCACAAATGATTTTAGATAAGTTATAAATTAACCTTCATAAATACAGTTAATGATCACAGTGGCTCAGTCCTTAGTGATGTAAAAGGTTACAGTTTATCATCGTCACCAGATCAGTTTAACAAAGTGTTTTGTTTTGCTTTACTTATTATGGGAAAGCGAAGATCAAGTAAAAATGGACATACGTAATGTATTCTTCTTTCCAGTAAATCGCTGAGCAGTTGTGATACTCAGAAATAAACGAGTCTTTGCTGTAGTTTACTGCCTGAGCTCCTACAATGTTCTGTAGTCTTTTACGCAAAGCGCGCTCGCAGTTTATTGCCGCGGGGACGCGCACGGTTATATCCTGTGACTGAAAGCATCCCGACTTCATTCACCCCGGAGATCACAGGACCGGTGGGAACTAACATCAAACTCCTCTGGGCTGCAGAGCGCAGAGTTCTTGTTTCTTTTTCTCCTCGTGTCCAGGACAGAACTGGTTATTTCTTTAAATTTCGTTTTAAAAGATTTAAGTAATTTTAACGGTTCGCCCACATAAAGTGCCAAGATGCTCGCCCTCTGCAGGACGCACAAATGTGTGATTTTGAACGGATTATATTGAGGAGAAAATGATGGATATTGTTGGATGTGTGAATGTAAAACAAAGGGTTTCGTGTTTCCATTGGACACCTGTTCTTTTGATGCCAAAACGAAGAGCTGCTGGACATCAACTTGACCTCAGTTAGGTTTGAATGTTTGATGAGCTTTGGTGCTTCAAACTGGACAAAAGCTTCTGCAGCTGTGAGCTTTTTTCCAGCAACTCGGACTTAAACATGCTTTACGGTCACTTTCATATTACTTTGGAAATAAACCCCTCTCTCAGCTACAGTGGCTTGCACTGAATGCAGGAGCAGAACAAGCTTGGCTCTTTACTTTAACCGCATTTCATTCAGGAGTCCAAACATCATATGAAGTTTTAGACGCTCCTGGCTCGCTCTTTCATTGAGGTCGTGGTGGTGGCCAGTTCTCCCGAGGGATGTTTCTGGGCTCCCGAGACCAGGGAGCGACAGCCCGGCTCCTACAGTCGACCTTCGCCTCATCCTGGTGCCTATGCAGCGGATCTGAGAGGAGATGAGAGCTGCGGTATACCACCTCCTCGCCGGCTGCCTCTGCCTGTTACGCAGCGCTGCTGAGGTAAGCCGCGCGGAGGTATGCTGTGGTTAATATTTGCTGCTGCTTGCAGTGAGATTTGTTACACATTTGTTGCAACTCATACAGAAATAAAAAGGCAACCGCAGCACATGCGACAGATTAAATTGACGCTGCGTAATTACGCACAGTACTCTTATCTGTTTACTTTTTTAATAAATGCAACAAGTTTACTGACTCTGAGTCACTCAGTTTGCAGATTAGTTATGTTTGCATGATTTTGCGCCCTTTACGCACCAACAGGCGCAGCTTTGTATCTCCATCCCCAGTAAAGCGGCTGATCGACTAACTCTCTTCCCACAGGAGTCTCCTCTTCCCCGGGAGCTGCTGGAGCGGCTCTCCCGCAGCGAGATCCGCAGCATCAGCGACCTCCAGCGGCTTCTAGAGATAGACTCCGTAGGTAAAGCGCTTCATTATGATACAACTCTCTCACTTGCACAAGCTGGATTAGTGAGCCTTACAGCAAAATGAGGTTATTCCGCGACAAATTCAGTTCATACGACATTTGTGATATAAGCACCATAATGCACAAATACCTGCTTAGCTGTTTTTCAGGGTGAAGGATTATTATGCAGATGAAATATGTGTGTAAATATATATGTGAACTTCTGAAATTAGGAGGAGTGGTTGTATCAATCTTTAATATTTGACAGAAACCCAAAAGAACAAAAACCTGTAGCCTTGAAAGATCCTTAGTGGGTCCCAACTCAACACAGAGTTACTGCTGACAAACATCAGCCACTGGAAGCTTACATGTGCCAGTCAGGCTGCTGCTCTCCTCCATGTCCGTGCCTTGAAAGACTCTGAATTGAGGTATTAGTTGCATCTGGTTCAGTGCACAGTAAGAGGATGCTATCCTCTCGTCTCATTACTGGAATGCCTCACCGGATGTTGCTAAGAGACCAGCGGCCCGCCTCACTCCTTACACCCTCCATGAACTCTGAGACAGAGTTAACTTTGTGCTTAACAGCCACTGCCAGTGGTAAACTAGGAATGAGATGTAGATTTGTAAAGAAAATGTTTGTTTAAAGGGGCGTTCCACCAATTTTACACATCAAAATCAGTTTACTGGTCATGTTAAGTACAACTCAACCCGTGAAAACAGTTGAATGTGGCCTGCTGTGGCTCTGGAGGATGACATCACAGTGATGTCAGCAGGGTCATCTCATCTTGAGCTTGGAGACTGAAAAGCTTTTAATGGGAAGAAACTGCAGAGGGTGTAAAGTTTTAAAGGTGTGAGCATTTACCAGGCATAGAGGGCCCAATGAAGAGATAATTGCATTATGGGAATTGTAGTGTTTTTGGAGCTTGACCCATACTTAAGGACTACAAATCGGGATATCTCGACTTCTGCTGCACGATTTTGGCCATTCTATTTTTCTCTCACAAGTCTCCCGAAATGATGGAAGTGCAATACAACATCTTTAGTTTGTG
This sequence comes from Oplegnathus fasciatus, assembly GCA_003416845.1. Classification (NCBI taxonomy): domain Eukaryota; kingdom Metazoa; phylum Chordata; class Actinopteri; order Centrarchiformes; family Oplegnathidae; genus Oplegnathus; species Oplegnathus fasciatus. The sequence goes on along the minus strand of NTHP01001141.1, from coordinate 66,603 downwards.
CTGATGGTCTTGGTTGTCCCTTTGTTACCAAACTTCCTGCTGGTGTCCCCAAAGAGTCTTCTTTGTTTTCTTCAGAGGAACCCATTTACTGCCTTTAATTCCCTTAAAGTTTAAGAAACAACTTTTATGAAACAGTCATTTTGATTTAGTAAAAGTTTCATATCAATGAACACATTACATTACACTTTTCATCTACTTCCAGTCAAACACTTGAAACTCATAAGAGGAAATCTAAGTCTCCCCACCAGGAAATAATCCTTTTAAAATCATTTTCCCCTTAAAAATTTAATTGTGACATCTCTGTCTTCCTTTTTGTGGCTTCTTCATAGCTGGAAGAGCAGTTAAGTTCAATCTGCAAATTTGTGCTTTTAAAAACACCAAAAAAGAAAAAAGTAAACATTACATAAGTAAAGTAAATTGGCTGCAACTCTAAATAACACCAATATTCACCCTCAATAAACACAGTAGCTGCCAGTTCTCATTATCCAGGTAATTAATCAGAACTGACTGAATCAGTGAGGTGAGACAGGAGGAAATAACTGTGGCATAAAACAGGCTTTATTGCATTTACACCCCAAGTCAGACTCTGAATTCCTGCCACACAAACTTTCTTCTGCCATGAACTTCTCGTTGCCTGTGAAAAATAGTTGATTCATTTTTTAATGTCTGCCGCTCCGAGCGGTGCCACCATTAATCCTGGCATCATTGAGATGCAAATGTCGGGTGTGACGGCTCCCCGGCTCGGTGGGGGTCAAGTGGCTCACTTCATTATGCTGTTGTCATGCTGCCCATTATTGGTTTGAGAGCAGGGCCCGCTGGAAGGCTGCTGTGTTGCTATGTATAATTCATGCTCAAATTCCTGCATGTCAGGGCGAGAGAGAGAGAGCGAGAGACACAGACGGACAGAGAGGGAAGTGTTGAAGGTGGACTTTGTTGTGTTTTAGAAGCACATTGTGTATATAGGCGAGTGTGTGTGCGTGACCGCTTGCACACACACACACACACACACACACACATAGCAGTGAGCTCTGCATGCAGGCGAGAGTGACGGGTGCATGCACACACACAAACACACACACACAAAGAAGTGTGAGGTTTGGTATTCAGAATCGCATTAAAACAGTCCCGCCCAGACATCATTTATGCTTATTTCCGGGAATCTTTCTGCCTTTTTCCCCCTCTCTTACATACACACACACACACATAGGAGTCCACACCACACACACACTAACTTAGCTCATAATTTATTGGCTATGAGCGAGTCATGGATATCCTGTGGTTTGGCAGTGTTTGATGAATCCGTGAACACTTTAGAAACTCTTGATTGACTTTTACAGCATCTCATGATACGCAGACAAAGGCAGAGCTCAGTATAAAAACCTGCCTGTGGAGGTTCAGTTCCCCTCCTTTGTTAGATTAAAACATCACTAAACTAAACATAAAGATCAGCTTAGATCTTTCAGCCTGTCATGATTTAAGATTCATGTGTTTCTGTACAGTTTAGGATGATGATGGCTGGGTGTACACAAGTTTTTATGCTATACTGTCACTGATGTACATTGTTTTTTACACGAGGTTGTCTGGTGGTTTTTAGCATATGGTTCATATATTTTGATTATATGTTTTATGTATTTTATTATGTTTTGTGCTTAAGTCTGAAAAAGTACAGAAACAAATAATCTTCAATCTTGACACAACTATTTCTGTCATTTTTCATGTTTACAGGCGAGTGCAACACTATGAAAGCTTTCCAGGAGTTTCCCCACACTTAAATGATTATCTCATCTCGCCTCTCTTTACGACGGCCACCTTTTCACTCCGTCTTCACACATGCCATTTTGAACAGCAATAAACACTTTTTCCTTCCGACGTGCGAACTTTCTTTTCAAGCCCTTAGTCAAGTGTAAAAAGACAACATCCAACCACGTGGATAAACAAAAATGCATCAAGTCTAATTCTCCGTACCAGCCCTCAGAAAGAAGGTCAGTGTGGCTTGTGACCTGATGACACTTAGATTAGCGTCCTTGCTTTTCTAAAGTGTTTTAAGTTCTGGCTAAACAAAACGGCATTTTCTCAGCTGCGGAGTTCCGACGATCCGTGAGAGACCTCCGAGTGAACTCCTGATGCAGTGTGTGTATCCGTGTCTTTATGTGAATTAGATTTAAGATGTGTCTGATATACACACCGACACGCTGTGTTTCTCACTGGCTACACTTACATGCAGAGAACTCAGTAACCTGATGACGGATATAAACGTCATAACTCAGTTAGAATAACCTGGTTAAGCTTGTGCTCTGATCAGGAGAGACTTGATAAAGATGACGGTAATAAACAACTTGCTGCAGCATGTAAACATCCTTCTCCTTTCTTTCTTTCTTTGTTATCGGCCAGTCGGTCAGTCATCAAGATGTCTTGATAGCCACATATTTCCTTCGTTGCCTGGATTTACACTTTGGTCCGTATTAAGTTAAGTTAAAATTTTTCATGGATATTCATGGTACCCAGAGGATGAATTCTAATGTTTTCTGCGACCCCATTGACATTTTTTTAGACCAAAACTTCATCTTGTACACAAGAACAATCCAGTGTAATGAGAAAATAGCCATAACATTGACTAAGGACATTCATGCTTCCCAGAAGATGACCCTCTTACATATGTTTTATCCTTTAAAGAGGTGTCTTAGTGCGTGTTTGAAAGGAACCTGGGAATATTTATGAATGGGGTTGTTAACAGTAAGAGTGTGTGACATCTTAATCTGCGTGTGTTGTTTTGTCTTTATCCAGAGAACGAGGTGATCGAGGAGACCAAACACAGCTACCACAAGGACTTCTCTCACGGCTTCCCCGACCTGAAGAGAGCACACACACACACCAGACACAGGAGGAGCACTGGTGAGACACACACACACACAAATAAACACACATATACACACCATCAAGGTCTCAGAAACTGAAACACATTGGCTTCATGTACACATATATTCTAGATATATGGAATAAAAGTTGGTTTATTTTACATTGACACTACTCCTGCTTATTACCCTATGTAATAAAATGTTAACTCTTTGGAGACACTATATACCTTTAGATTTCGGTTGTATACTCTGCCATGCCTTGTACCTAGATAATTTTTACGACAGAGTGCTCTTGTTCAAAATGACCCCAATGACCAAAACGACAAGAGTCTAATCTATCAATATATATATATTACATGTTTATATTTTTGTAACTTTAGTACCAGAGTTCTCCATAGTGGTAGAGTCTCTCAGATGGAACAGTGGGTGGTTTAAAGTGATAAAGTAATATTTGGTTCTAAGTGCTTTTTCCTGCTAAGTGTCTGTAACCTTTGACCTTTTTGTTCCCCTGCAGTAGTGGAAGAGGCCTTACCAGCGGTGTGTAAGGTGCGGACAGCGATCTATGAGATCCCCAGAAGCCAGGTGGATCCCACCTCAGCCAACTTCATCATCTGGCCTCCCTGCGTCGAGGTGAAACGCTGCACCGGCTGCTGCAACACCAGCAACATGAGATGCCAGGCGGCCCGCAAGCACCACCGCACGGTCAAGGTACGAATGTATATTATGTCTGAAAGTGTATCTTTATCTCTTTTTTTTTGGTGTAACCCCCTTTTGTGTTCTAAACAACCTTTTAAGAACAGACTAATTTCTGCACTAGACCATCAACATAATACTGAAACCTCTACAGTTGTGCACGTGTCCTGTAAAAATCATTCCCTCTAACAGAGATCTGTCAGGTAAGATTTGAAGAGTGGTTGCTGAGAGCGACAGTGAAGATGCAATCTGACAAACCTGTATGAAATAGCTATATTGACAGGATTCGTACAGGTGCTGGAAATCCTTGAAAATGATCCTTGAATTTTAATGTGGTGTTTTCAAGGTTTGAAAAGTGCTTGGATTTTGAATAAAGTGCTTGAAACTCCTTGAAATTCTAATTGCATTAATATAATAAATCGCTATCTGACTGAATAGTTCCCTTTTTAGATAAAGAAATTATATAAGTCGGAGAGAGCCTAATTGATTTGAGTATAATTTACCACAGCCGTAAGATGCTGGAAAAGCTTGAAAATGCACCTTGAAAAAGGTTGAAAAGTGCTTGAATTTGACTTTGGAAAAGGTGTAGGAACCCTGTACAAATGAATACAAATACATTATTCAGATATGAACACATATTACGCCCTGACCATCTACAGCTGATCCTGAATTTATGCAATTTCAGAGTCTTAACTCGTAAATGGAAACACTCAGGTTTCATACAAACTCTGCTGACTCGCTCTTTACAGTGGTGTCAGGATCTCTGATGTCCATCAAGCATAAACTTCCATTAGTCTGTTTAGAAATCAGAGAATAAAAGGCGCTCCTTATAACATCAGGTCTTAACTCATGATCGTCAGATTCAGACTTTTTTTTAAGTATCAAAAGTAGTCCAGGTGATTGTTGTTTGTACAGTACAAACAGGAATTACAAGTAGCCCGAGCAGCAGGACTTTCCGTGATTTATATTTGCCAAAATGTAAACAAAAAGGCTAGAGTCAAAAAATACAGAGGTGTGGATAGTTTTAAGTTTGATATTCAGACACTCAGCGAGGATCAGTTTTTATTAAATTTGTTGTGCAGTTCAGGATAAAGATTGACTGACAGGTGTTATTTTTACCTCATGCTCTGATATTGAAGCCTGACACCTTGAAGACGGGACCATCTCAAAAGTGTAGACAAAATGATCAAAAGAGCTTTTAAGTTTTTTGTCAATAGCTTTCTCAATTTTATCACTTTAGACCAATCGGCAGAATAGATGATTTTAACAAATGAAGGTAAAAAGCCCCTGAACTCATTCAGAGATACAGATGGTAGCTTTGCATTACACCCCTCGTATGAAAAACAAACAAAAAGACACCAGAAGAGGCAAAAATGTTACTTTCATTCTCACCATTCCAACATGTTGGCACATTCGCCGTAAACACCGCTAATCACTCTACAAACATTTTGTAAAAGGCTTCTGTTATCTGTCTTTTAGTGGCACCAACCCTGGACACACACGCAAAACTAATGATGGCACAGAGCATGTAAACACACAGCCACTTAACCATTTGCTGGAGGTGTACACTCTACACCTGCCAAAAACAATTACTCTCCTCAGCTTGACCATTGTGTGTGAGTGTGTGTGTGTGTTATTGAGAGTCTGGCAGTGAGTTACTTTAAGAACATAATAGCTTCCTTTTGATCTCTGCCAGAGCTGGAAATAAGACTCAGTAAACCCTGATTGGTTCACAGTCACAGCCTGCCAACTGGGAGCTGACCCAAGGTGTGCGTGTGTGTGTGTGTGTGTGTGTGTGTGTGTGTCTGCGTGTGTGTTTTGCGCACAGGAAAGGGATCTAAGATGCAATTTTAAGTCATGAGAATAACATTATTAACTTTATATGGATATTTATTGTGTAAATATGAGCATGTGTGTGTACAGTTTGTTGCATATTAATTGCACAGGTTGACATATGGACTCATGATTACCTGCTAACCTAAAAGGAGTTTTGAAGAGTGTTGCAAAGCGAAAAAGTTGGGAGTGAGCGAGTGGGAAATAAGAGGAGTGAAAGATGGAGAAATAAGAAAAGGTATTTGTGTGTGTTGCCAGAGGTCGAGAGGGAAAACGTTGAGGAAGAGAGGGAGAGGACGAGTTTGATTCTCTGTGCTTTGGCCTGCTGATACCCAATCTGAGATGAAAGGACTCGTCCTTTGTCTGCTTACAGAGGAAATCAAAAATAAAGTCACTCACATGTGCTGAGATCCAGCGTTCAGAGGGTAAACGGTCACGAGTGCAAGATGCACTCGCACACAGCCGGAGGGGAAATGGCAGGGTTGAGGTTTAGGTGGTGTGTCCATGTGTGAGACGAAGAGAGAGAGAAAGAAAGATAACATTAGCATTAGCATTTTAACCTCACTGCTGTCATATCAGGCTGTGACCTCAAGTGTGAGAGTAAAGTAGTCGGGACGAC
>NTHP01001141.1:26218-58548 GCA_003416845.1 Oplegnathus fasciatus | reverse complement strand
GGCTGTTGATGGGGACATGGGATGGGAGTCATGTCTTGTAAAGCAGAGATGTGAAATAGTTCAGTTATGGAACCGCCTGGTCCAGTTACCAGAGGAAAGGCTGACCAAAAAGATCTTTAGCTGGGATAGAGCGCACAGCTATCCTTGGTCAAGAGAGGTTTCTGCAATATTTTCTCTTTTTGATTTACATTTTATTTTCAGGAATAATTTGCAGTCTAATGTAAATATAGTCAAACAAAAACTTTTTAAAATCCATAAGAACAATGGAAGGAGGTGATTTGCAATAAGCCAAAGCTCAGAAACTACGTTCAAATCAAAGAAGATTACGACACAGAACCTTTCAAAAGTTTTATTTATGGAGAGGGCAGAGGTCGCTGTATGCTCAGCTAAGAACTGGTACTTTACCACTGGCAATTGAGGTAGGCAGATATAAAGGTATCCCTGAAGAGCAGCATTTATGTGTTTTCTGTGATCTTGTGATCCAACGTAATAAGACCTTTTTGTGTCATGGAAATTCAGTGTTTTGAAATGCTCCCCTTTTGAATTTGTGGATTTGTATACTAAACATATCATATATCTATCTATATCTAAATATATATAAATCACATGTCATATTATATCATATGTACAAAATGGATTGATGCTTCAATCGTGCGAGGGCTGCAGCCCTCACTACATGGGCGCCCATTGAGCTGTCTGGGCACCCAGGAAAAACTTTTGATTGACCAGATGATCTTCGTTCCAACCATCACCTGTGGCGATTTTTGCAAGCCAGTCCGCTAAAAAATGTTGCCAGTGCATATAATCCAGGCAGCACATATGTTTCCTCCAAAACTACAAATAACTAGTATATGAAACATATTTTGCATTTTGTCTGGGCTTACCCTTTTAGCACCTTATCATGAAAGGTAAATCCTGGCCTGATGGGTGCTTGAGCGGCACAGCTCCTCACCTCAGCTGAACCTCCTGAGTTGCTGTTGTTAAGTCTACGCTCAGCGGTCTCTGGGTCTGTTCAGACTTGAAGAAGAGATGCTTGTGCAATCAGACCCGGAGCTCCACGACTTGGCTGCGTGTCCGGGTTGTGAGCATCAGCGTGTAGTGTGTCTGTGTGTGTGTCACTGTGTGTGTGTATGTTTACAGTATGCCGGGTATGTTGATGCAAATTTTCATGGATTTCTGTTTATATATCTGTGTGTGTGTGTGTGTGTGTGAGAGCAATAAAGCCCTATTACTGTTTCAGTAACCAGGCTCAGACATTCAGCGTTAGCAGCAAGTGTGATGTGTGTTGACGCAAAGCAAAAAATGCTTCACTTAGTGTCAGTGAAATCAATTCTCCTGGCAGTGTTAATGCTCCATTCATTCATCTAAACAAGAGCAGACACACCTGTGTGTTTACACAGCTACAGTAGAGACAGGGCTGTCATTCGGGAATAAGAAGTTCAAGAAAGGCATTTTGTCTGCAGTACTGTAGTGCTACATATTTACAGTATCATTCTGCTTGAAATGTTGCTCTGCATTAGCATTAGCTCCCTTAGTGATTTTCTTGCAGTTTTAAGCAGTCATCAAACTCATGTCGTACGGCCGAGCTTTGTTGAAACCACAAATAAATTAATTTTAAATTCTAGTGAACTTTTCAAAGACACCAAATTTGTCAGAATCGATTTAGGAGAAATTTGGTGCATGAAATAAGAAAGAGCTTACAGAGTATATACCCAATTTCTTTGCTGTCCGAAGTGACAGCTGCTTGCAGATTCTATCAGCGGTAGATAGCCAGCTAATTAACATTAGCTCCATGAGTTGTTTGAAAACACTGTCTCCGGCTGAGTTTTGAATGGTTCCAGCTGACTCGTTTTAAACAAGAACCCTGTAAAAGCGTCCTTGAATATGCACTTTATGGCTACATACATGTTATAATGCTAAAAGAGGCTAAAGCTGCGTATCCCTGACAATTAGTCAGCATTGTCACCAGTTGACGATCCACGTAGAAGGCAAGGAAATAAAGAAACAGCATTTTTCTTGTATTGCTTTGCAGAGCTAGTTAGTTCTGGTATTGTAAGTATGATAAGGAAAATGTAAGATCAGTTATTTTGCTCTAACATGTCCCTATTTGGCAGGTTAGTGTATTTTCAAAGTGTTTTCATCTTTAATGTTACAAGAGAAAAGTCTTTTAAGATAAAGACTAATATGTTTGGCAAATGTACCGCTATCTTGGCTTCGGTTGCTGGTGTCTAAACTTCCCCAAATCCCAAAAATACTAGGACAGAGAGACTTTTTGTTTTCGTTTATTGGAGAGGCTGAAAAACTCTTTAAAAGTCACATGGAGAAATCCAAAGCTTGAAGCAAAGCCTGCTGCAGCTGGTTACGGTTGCTGGGCTATGATTGGACATTCGCTGTTTGGGGGAGGTTTAGTAAACAGTCAGTTTTGACCATTTTAATAATTTTAAGTTTAAACAAAAGTTGAGCAAGTGTTTACTTGGTAGAATAGTTTCGAAATGCCTTCTTGTGTCCTTCATATGATTTTCTCTCTCTCTGTCTCTCTCTCTCTCTCTTGCTCTCCAGGTGGCGAAGGTAGAGTATGTGCGGCGGCGGCCTAAGCTGAGGGAGGTGCAGGTGAGGCTGGAGGATCACCTGGAGTGCATGTGCACCAACAAGCGCCACATCAGCCCAAACTCAGACACAGACAATGGTGAGCATACATCTGTGTGTGTGTGTGTGTGTGTGTGTGGGTGTGTGTGTGTGCTTATGCATTGGCGCAGTTCTCATGTGAAGGCTGCTCCTGTCTGAATGTGTCTACTGACACCAAAAGGAGCTGATAAGAGATCTGAGGTATTTACTGTGTTTTTCCTCTCTGCTTGAATTAGTCCTCCCTCAGGGCAACATCCCCCCACACACACATATACACACACTCCCTCCCAAACTCCCACTCCCTATTATCCAAATCTTTCTCCTGAACTAGAGCCAACTACAGACAGCGGAATTGATGAAAATCCATTTTCCCAGTTCCAACAGTATTATGATGCCATATTACTGAGCTGAACGGATTCATAAATTAAATGTTGTATTGTGTGGGGGGTGTTTTTTTTTTTTAAATGTCTGTGTAGCATAGGCAGCACCTGAAAAGTCACAGGTTTGATCCCCAGGTCAGGAACTCGTCCATCAATCTGCAGTTTTGCATCTGTGACATTAAATACACTCACTGGAAGTCACTGTGAACAAAATGCACAAAACTGTAAAATCCAGTAATATTAATAATAATGATTTTTACATTAAATTTCACTGTGAATTACTTGCTGAATGTCAGTGGACCAGTTCGTATTAAACTGGAGGGCTTGCAGTTAAATCATCCTGTAATCAAAAGGTCACAGGGTCAATCCCTGCAGCAGCCATGTGACTTCCTGCTGACACACCTATCTTCTGACTTCCTGCAAGTCACATTAACATCAGCTGAATGTAAAAACTTATATTTAGCCCCTTTGAAAACATGCACCTCGTTACTGAATGTGTTTTTTATGTTGGCTTCATGTCTGAATAAGCGTCCGAGTTGCTTTTACATAAAAGTCACAGGAGCAGTCTCAGACCTTGTAACATTTCCGTATCACTTTCAACGCGACACAAGCCTGAATTGAATTCCCTCAGATTAACGTAAATGCTACAGCAGCACAGGGTTAAATACAGAGAGAGAAAGAGATTAAATGCATGTATGTTGATCCGCCTTTTAAGAGCACGGTAGTAAATTAATCACTTTATTATTATTTTAAATGCACAAAGAAAATAAAATCTAATCTAAATCTAATCTAGTCTAATTAACCACAAAACACTGAAGGAGCCAGTGTTAAGTCAGACGTACAGTAATAATCACACCAGCACTTCCTCCCTATATTTTTGATTTCATCCATGCCAACTACATTAAATTGAAATCCAGAATAAGGCATTACATACAGCATGTGAGCAAATGGAAACTAAATGTCCCAACTTAATGTGTTGTCATTCTATGCCTGTTGAACATTATAAAATATGCAGCTGTGCTCTGAGACGATGTGTTAGTTGAGGGGCGAATGTCCCTCGCACTCACAATGGTCATTATTTAATATATTCTTACAATCTTTTTTAGTGTGACTTTGTAACATCTGTCCAGAGACCAATGATGAATAAAAAAATCCTTGTTAAATAAACCAATAAATTAATAAACAAATGAATAAATAAATAGATAGAGCTTCAACAACATACTGTAATAAGTCAAGTAGTTTCTGTTTTTGATCAGCCTCGATTGGCCACCGAAGAAAAAACAGTCCTGGTTTCATAACCAAGTTAAACTGAGCACAGATGCAGTTCAGCAAATATGTGCAAGCTTTTGTATGAAACAGCATAAATATTTTGTTTTGGGTGTGAGAAGGAAATATGTTGAATGTCAGTCTCCTCGTCTTCACTCGACTCTCCCTCCAACAGGCATCAGGTGAAGAGATATGGACAGATGGAGGAGTGGAGGACAGAAAGAGGAGGACGACCTGAACCAGAGAAGAAGGACGAGCACCTTCGGCCTCTAACATCTCCACCACACCACCTGCCATCAAGTGACTGTGAAAGGTTTGATGGAGTGTATTTTGCCCAGTGACCTTTGGGAGGTTTAATGGAGGATAACTGACTCATATGGACCTCAACTGTACTTTGAAAGTTTCACAAAAAGCTGAGAGTAACAAACACAGAAACGAATAAGAAACAGGCTGACCATTTCCTCGCTGTGATTCCTCGATGGAGAAAAGAAGCGATTAGATGATCAAAATGCAGAACGCTGGCAGAAGTGAGGTGGATTCTGGGATATCGAAGGACTTACTGTCTGTGTCTTGTTCCTTCTCCTGAGTATAAACCGCTCAGCGACTCGGATTATAAACTGGGTGGAATCCTTTCTAGACACAGTGACTGGGATTAGGTTTTTGTACTCCAAGATTTACTCTTCCTCAGCAAAACACTCTCACACACAACATGCACGTATATCCTCTTATTTTTTATAACCTCTCATTTTCTATTGCTGTCTGTTTCTACTTCTGGTATGTTATTCGCATAAAGAATGGAGGGAAAAAATCCCCCTGACATGTTACTGATACTAATAAACTATTTATATGACAACAAAGTGAGCGTGGTGATCAGAAAACAGCTTTCAGAGAAACAGGTTTTTCACCAAATGCTCGTCAGAGCGGCTGAAGGATTTAATAATTCATCTAAACCTGAAAGAGGAGCCGAACAGATTTCTGTGTGTGAGAAAGAGATTATCTGGAGGATCATAATACTGAAGCTAAAACCCCTGTGAATTTGTAACTGAGAGTATCACACACACACACGCGTGAAACCCTGCTAATGGAGAGAATAGAGACGGACATGTGTGTGCCGTTAACACAGTGGAATAACTGACAGCTAACAGGTGATTTTTCAGTGTTGTCACAGAGCAACTGTTATTATTTCAAACTCAACTTGAGACAATTAACTGAGTAAAGAGGAAGGTAAATGTTTTCAGGGGTGACTTCATCCCATGACTCCCAGATGCTGGACGTCGTGGAGGAGAAGGTGACCTCATATCAAAACACCACACATCCGTCAGCTGCTCGCCCAGTGTCCATTCTCATTGTGTGTGATGAGGAACTCTTTCTTTCTCTGTGTTTCTCCCACACTTTTCACAGAAAAACACACGTGCACTTATGCACACCCATTTAGCTCCTTTACCAAGGGCAAATTCACATATAATGATGCACAATGGACTGGTAGTGGTATTGCTGTCAAGGTTCTGTCAAATTGTCATTACCACTGTGATAAGCGACAAAAGTTAGTTGTAATCTCACGTGGATCATTGACACAAGAAATGAAAGATTAAATAACAACAAATTTACACAAAAAGACACAATTAAACAATTAAATACGCTTTTTAGCTACGCTAGCAGCGTTGGATGTCAGTCAGATGGTAGGTCCACCTCTGTGGTCCAGACTGAAATATCTCAAAGACTATTGGATGGATTGCCATAAAATTTGGTACAGACATTCACGATCCCCAGAAGACGAATCCTAATTACTTTTGTGATGACCCCTGACTTTTCATCTAGCGCCACCCGGAGGTTGACGATTGTACTTTTTGAATGGATTTGGCGTAGGCATTAATGTCCTTCTCAGGATGAATCCTAATAACTTTGAGGTTCTGACTTTTCATCTAGCACCATCCTCATCAAAATTTAAATATCTACAAAACTAATGACATTCAGCCTCAGTTGTACTCTGTGTTAAGTGCTAATTAGAAAATGTTTGCATGCTAAACTAAGACAGTAAACATGGTAAACATGCCTGTTGAACATCAGCATGTTAGCATTGTCATTGTGAGCATGCTGGTGTTCGCATTTAGCTCAAAAGCACCGCTGTGCCTAAGTACAGTCTTACAGAGCTGCTAACATGGCTGTAGACTCTTAGTTCTTGTTCAGCTTCTTGCAAAAACTGCAATAAATGTCAGTGATCTTTCTCAAAGCGAATGTAAGCATGACACTTTTCCTTCAGGTCAGGTGGAAAATAATGGCCATTAGTAATTCCAGTATGGTGGTCATTTACAGAATTAGTACTGATACAAGCAATGTAATTTACAGTCTTAAATATGTATCCAACAAACTCATAAATATTGCATTCATATAGTACATTTAAAAGGATTTGGCAGAAATCTAAAGTCTCCAAGTCATGTAGCATATTACATCCTAAATTTATTTTCCATATTGCAAAAACTTTCTAGAATCCTGTGCCCATCAACTTTATTCTGTCTTGTCTCAAGATATTGACACTCAGTTGTAAAAACTGATCTAGGAAGAAGTGAATTTTTTTTTTTTTCTCATTCACTTTGAAAAAGGTCAGCTGCATTCTCTGAGTCTCTGGACATACATGCCGAAACGGATGAACTAATTTGAGCATGGAGAGTCTTTCTTAACCTTGGGAACACATATACACTCAAGGTTCAATACTAGCTTTTTTCCTGAGCTTTCAACCACATCCCCTAGCCTTCTTCAGCACATGGAACTTGTTCAGGTGTCATTGCCATTCAGATGCAAGTAAACACTCCAACATAAACTTCAGCTACAGTTGTGACATGTTTGCGCAGGAACCATTACTGCTTTGTTTCATTCTGCAATGGTGAAATATGTTTTATGTAACAACGACTCTGTTTTGGGAAAAGCAGCCAATAAGTAAACAGCAAAATAAAGAGAAGACTGTAGGGTTTGTTTTTGTGGCGGTGAAGACTTGATATTTTCTCTTCCCTCGTCCAAACCTGAAGCCATGGAGCCGAGCCTTGTACCCATGAGGCCGTTCCAACCCCTGCTGGCATCCCACAAACCTGCTGTTTAGACCAGTACGCTGCGGTTCCACGCAGCCTCAAACAGCTCTTTATGTCTCAGACGTTAAACACTTATTAAGACATGTTTCAGCAGCTGACTGCATTTACAACAAACAGAGGACAAAACAAATGTTTGTTGGTTGTGGTGTTGAAAAAGCAGACGAGGCAGACAGTCGGGTGATTTCATGCGAGCTTGAGGTCGCTTTGCGTAACTCACTTTGCTGGCATATTGCTCTTGGAGGAGCTGGTGTAAACCATGTGTAGACATTGGCCAACACTGTAACCAAAGTGGGTAGTTGGTGTAAATACATAAAATTCATAATTGAGTGGTTCTATTTGAGCTGCACAAAGACGACACTGTGCATACAGACTTAATAAAAAAAACTTTGGTTTTTGGTTCCAGTCTGCAGCAGCGAGACATCCTGCAGTTCCACCCGCGAAATACCCAACATTTAAACATATGCACGAGAAAGTATTGTGGATATAAAGCACTGAAAAGTAGTTGTTTGTGTTAGAGGGAACAAAGAGAAAGAAGAGACAGATGGGGATAAGACTGTATGTAACAGGGTCTGAAAGGTGAGAGGGAGGAAATGAAAACAGACAGGATGGAGTACAGTCAGATTGTGTGTGTGTGTGTGTGTGTGACAGTGAAAGTGTGTCTTTGTGTGTGAGAAAGGATGAAAGTGGGTTTGTGTGTGTGAAACGGAGAGAGAAACTCCATCCCTCTAAAGCTCGGTTAAGCAGATTAACAACATGCTAGCTAAAATGCTGAACGCTCCGCAGGTCAAGTACAACCTGATATAAGCTGATGGAAGTTGGACTCGCTCCCTTCAGCTACAGATCTCAGATCAGATTACCAAACCTCAGTATTCCTACACTCTGCCATTAAGAAGCTGAAAGTATATCTGATTCTGGGTCAGCGGGTTTTTCTGGATAAACACCTCTAGGTTCAGCTGCTGCAGGATATCACCAGACTCTTTTCCTCTCAACCTTTAATTCAAGCCACTTTCTTGTCTTGAACGTGCTTATTGACCACACAAAAAACAACAAATAGCTGGAAAGATTATGAATGAAATCAGATAGTGAACACAACTTTCATCTTAATATGAAACCTAAATCTTTGCTGCCAAGTCTGGATCGGAAATAAATAATTCACATGCATGACAGCAACATTTCACGTACAGCTGAAACGATTGGCCCATTAATCCCATTAGTCGAGCGACAGAAAAATAATCAGCAACTATTTTAATAACCAATTAATTGTTTCAGGCATTTTTCAAGCAAAAATTGTGAAAAAATGTTACACATTCTCAGGTTATTTTCTGCTTATTTTGTCAGCTATCATGGTAAACGTAGTATCTTTGGGTTTTGGACTGTTGGTCAGACAAAAGAAGATGTCACCTTTTTCTTTTCTTTAATTTGTCACCCGTCTGTAGATTTGATATAAAATTTCATATAAAAATAGCAAGAAATTTAACTATAGCCTTAACCAAGGTCAATTTAGTTGTTTACTCTTAACCGTTTCAAGTGATAAGTGGAGGAATTACAGCATTCACATGATACATGTCCACCACACATACCTGTATTTTCTGAGTCAGTGTTGATTTTTAATAACTCTTAGATAAATACACATATCTACAGCAGAGGTTTTAGCCGCACTAGCAGCATGCCGGATGGCAATGTCCATCTGTAAGTTGGTCGGATGGATTCTTGGTCCACCACTTTGGTCTGGACTTAAATATCTCAACATCTACTTAATGGATTGGAACAACATTTGGTAGAAACATTCATGGTTTCCAGATGATGTATCCTACTCACTTGGGTAATCCCTTGACTTTTCTTCTAGCGACACCATTAGGTTGATTTTGATTGTTTTTTAGTGAAATGTCTCAAAAACTGTTGGGTGGATTGACATGAAATTGGCCACACACATGCATCCCTCATCATCCCTCAGAATGAATTGTAATAACTTTAGAAACTGACTTTTCCTCTAGCACCAACATCAGGTCAAAGTTTCAATCTGCCCAATATTTTGGTTTATGACCAAATGCCCACTTTACATCAGCTTCAGCTGTACGTTTTGTTTTGATAAGATGGTGAACATGGTGAACAAACTCGTTTAACAGCTGCATGTTAGCATTGTCATTGTCAGCCTGTTGGTACGTCGACATTAGCATTTAGCTTGAAACATGGCTGTGCCTAAGTAAAGCCTCACAGAGCTGCTAGCATGGCCGTAGACTCTTGAGTCTTGTTGGAGGTCACATAATACCAATAACAGCTCCCAGTCAACATTATATAATGTGTCTATTGGGAGCTAATGGACACATTATGTTATGTTTGTTATGTGTGCATTGGATTGGCTATTGAAAAACACAAGAAGAAGAAGGAAAAAAGATGGTTCTTTGCTGGCTTCTGATGATGTGTGCAAGCCCCAAGTGGTTTTTCAATTCCTCTGTTGAGTTATTTTACCACGACCACTCATAGTTCTATTTTTGGGAGGCCAATCCAAATGCAGGGTGACCTCTTAAGAAGGGAAAGTGTTTAGGAGCAGAACTGGGACAAAGTCTTACTGTAACTGTGGTTTGGGTGGAATCTTCATCATATTGGCGGTGGACGTCATGAATGGCCACCATCCAATATTTGAATTTAAGGTCAATGTTGTTTTATAACATTACTATCAACTCAATGTCCTCTCATCCTCCTCCTGTCTGTCTTTACTGCAGCGATGTAAACTCAGTCTTGATTAAAAGTAAACAGTCTTTTTTATCTCTTCTCCTCCCTGATCTCCTCCTTTCTTTTCCATGTGTCACACAGAGCTGCTTTCTGAACACTCGTCTTACCAGATAAACATGTCCACCTCCCACCATCAGGCTTGTTCCCACCACTGGATGCAGCGGGGACGGAGAACGCTGAGGTTTGGCATCTCTGGATGAAGATTTACTGCTGTGCGGTTGAGGCTGATGTTTTGGTGCTGGATCCTGGGTAGAGGTTAAATTTATTTCCAGCGAATGTGAATGATTCCTGTCCAACATGAAAAAGTTAAGATTCAGAGAGAGAGAGAGAGAGAAAGGGAGGTGGAGGAAGGAGTTTCTGAACTCCCATGGTATTACCTGCTGTTCCATGATGTTAATTTTCAAACATTAATATCCAGCTGGTCAGTGGTAGAAGAAGTACTCAGATCTTTTACTTACGTAAAAGTAACAAGTAAAGATTCAGAATTTTACTTAAGTAAATGTACAAGTGTTTTAGCATTAAAATGAACTTAAATTATCAAAAGTAAGTACGTTCTTGTTGTAATGGAGCATAACAAATCCATTTCTACATGTTGGTCAAAGCCATTTCCTCTTTTTGTGTATCTCCCACTTCCTGTTTTCCTCCTCAAGGGCCTTCAGGTAAACCAGCTGCCATCAGTGCTAGGCTCTTCTCAGAATACACAGGTCAGACATGCACAAAGGTCCACATAAGCACACACACTCTTATTAAGATAAATACTGTACTCTACAGATGATAAGCAGATCTTTATTAAACACAAAAAAATTAAGAGAGGGAACCAATAATTATGGGCTGCAATAGCTGACGACAAACCTTCAAGTCTACAATAATGCGTGAGAGAAGAGAGAGAGGACAATAATGAGATGCTTCAAACTTCTAAAAATGACTGGAGGGAAAAAGAGAGAGTTAGAGATATCTGTTTGCAACTTTTTGGATTTCAAGGCCTAAATTTGAAATGTTTATCGTAACCATGTGTTTAAATTTCTGGTGTTTGTTTTGACAACAGTTTACGCTTGCTTTTAATTTGAGCAATGAGCCGAATTTTAACATTTGTTAGCCTAGCTCAGTATGAATTTTTGAAGCTATTTTCAAGCAATTGTAACATATCCTGCAATTTGACGCTGAAGACAAACTAATTGTATTTGAAGCACGTTCGTGCTCACGTGTGATGCAACATTATGTAGCCAGATGGGTTGAGTCAAAGTGTGTGCAGCTTATGCAGTGGAGAGGCAGACAGAGCCCGTCAGTTTGGAGCTGAACAATTACATAACGCGAAGAGTTCCCAGGCCACAAATGCAAGGTTTAGCAGCCACTGCTGTAGATCCACTGTGCTAAGAATTCGTAAAAACATGAACTGTAAGCAAAATTTGACAATAGTGGAAAGATCACCTGTGGCTCATCTTAAAAACTTACTGATGGTTTGCTCTGTTGCTCTGGAATAGCTCGATTTGTCCATCTCCTCTCATCGTTTGATGTATATATTTACTTTTCTTGTCTTCATCCCTCTTGTGGCAGTGGAAGAGCAGGCTGTCCATTACTTGTAGGATTGCTGGTTTGATCCCCACACTGTGCCTTGCATGGTTGTGTGGGTGACTGCGAGCCTGTTTATTTACTGTATTACCTGCTGTTTCCTTGTCTCGGGTTTAAGTTTTTATTCGTTTTTTGTTATTTATTTTTTTGGTGGAAGTGCTAAAGAATCTGGTGCCAAAAAGAACAAGCTCCAGCACTGGCACCTTTTTTATGGCAATGGATGTAGATGACAAGAAAGAAAGAAAGACTCATGACTGGAGTGATGACAAAATAAAGTGATGAGTGAGTAAAAGCAGCAGGCTCCACACCTAAAGTTTCCAGTAAAATTCAACTCAACATGTCCACCAATCAGGAAAATAAAAGGTGGTGTTGCTTCAAATTTCAGCTGTTTTTTGACACTGAGTGCAGCTCTCAGATATTGTCAAATCATCCTGTTAGAGCCATTTATTAGAGAAACATTTGTACATTATTAAAAAATTCTAGTATTGAATGTCTATAGAGAAGAAGCTCTATAGTTTAATTGCAACTGCAGTTAAGAAAGTTTTTCAGTTGATGGTTGAATGAGTTTTATTGAAGCACAGACCAACCATATGCTTGTACTCTATAGGTTAAGTGAGTATTTTTTAAGAAACAGTCGGAGCCACGCTAAATCAGCCATTTGTTTGACCTTGTGTGTGTTCCCACATGAAGTATTAACCAGGTACTGGCTGCTGCAGGTCTCCATCCCACTGCAGCCTCAGGGGAAACAGCTGCTTGATCACTATCAAATATTTCTTAAAACACACTTCACCTCTTAACGACACTCCTCCTGCTCTGCTATTCACTGATTGACTTCAGCATAGCTTTTTAAAGTCATAAGCCTCTTCCACACACACACAAACGCAACAAAAAAAAGCTGCCCTGCTGTCAAGCACTCCAAATCACTCAACAGAATAAACCCCCTCCTCCTCCTCGTCCCCCTCATCGTCGTCTCCATCTCCTGCAGCTCCACCATTGTCTTTGGCCGGGCCGAGCAAAAGGCCTGCTGCTGCCGCTGAGTGTTTGTAGAGACACAAAGAGAAAAGCAGCAGCATGGCTGAACAGGGAAATAAAAACAGAGAGGGGGAATGAGCTAAGGAGGGGTTAAGTGCTTTTTGATGGACTCACTGGAGGAGGGAGTTGGACTGTTAAAGGATAAAAGTGTGTGTGAGTGTGCACGCTCACTACGCCTGTGTCAAACCCAGCGGATATAATATGACAGTCATATTAGACAACATTAAGTCACATAACATCACACATCTTGGCTTCCACAGACCCAACAAACCATCCACAGCTGTGACTTTCCTCTAACCTATTTTGCAGGAGTGCTGCCGTGCGTGGAGATTAAGCCCGATGTCACATGTAGCTGTAAGCAAAGTCTGTCTGTCGTAGTTATTTTTATGTCCGTCTAGCATGTTCTCTCTCTTTAATCCCTCGTGGTTGCGTTCTCATTTACCACAAAGCCATTAAGAGCCATTGTGATACCGGAGGAGAGCAAGAGCATGCACATGAAAGATAGTATTTAGATCATTTGGAATATTTATATATTTTGTGGATGAATCCCTTGATCCCTTTCATATGTAGTTCATGTATGCATGTACATTTCTAACTGTTACATACTGTGGGTACTCTATTAAAAGGGTCATAGTGAATTAAAAAATAATCTTGTTGCATTTCCCATGGCATAGTAGTCACCTAATTTAGGCACCTTTTATGTGTTTTTTGTACTTTTATATAACACAGAAAAAGGAAATAGATGAAGATACAATTTTGAGTAATCCTGCATCCCTCCCAAAGTAAATAAAGGAATAAAATATAAATGACTTGTAGTGGGAATTTTAAATTTTCATTCTTAAATTAAAAGTGTAATGGTAGAAAAGACAATTTGCAAGTTTGCTTGTGTATCAGGACTCCTGTTGAGAAAGAACAACAAAAAAAAAGACTTCAATCACAAGAAAAACTAATTTCTTCTAATGAAACAATTTACTGTATATTCTTGAGTAAAAGCAAAGGGAGGAATCTCTCTTACCAGATTCATGAAATCCATTTGGTGCTGTAAGAAGAGGATTAGCTGGAGTTTGCATGCAGGAATGAGGTCAGTTTATGAACTCAGTGAAGCCCAGGAGATGATAATCTTGGGAATTATGGGGAGTGGGAGACACAAAGTTGACAGGAAGTTTAAAAAATAGAAGTCCAAAAAGATAGTGGTGCGCTCAAGTTGCACTCAAGAAACATTAGTTGGTGCTCTTGAAGGAAAAAAGGTTGACATTTTTAAACATGAACAAAAAAAAATCAAACTTCAAGCACCCATGCAGGGGAGCAGGAGCAGCGTGAAGGTTATGATAACATGCCGGCTTGTTCGTGAGGCAATGTGGGGAAAGTAATTTTTGAATGACACCCATCATCCACCTGTTGTTCCAATTATCCGCTCAGAACACACCCATCAGGCTGAGGTATTTTCTCCTGCTTTGAACCCTAATAAAGACCTAACAAGGTTGAAACTAGTGTTGTGTTTTTATTTACGTTTTTATTTTCAGCCAACGCCATGGCTCACCAACGCTCGGCCCACCAGTTTGGACCAAACTCAAATATCTCAACAACTATTACACAGATTGCCATGAAATTTTGTACAGATATTCATTGTTCCCAGAGGATGAATCCTAATGGTGTTTGTGATCCCCTTTCTTTTCCTCTAGCGCCACCATGAGGTTGACATTTGAGATTTTTAGTGAAATGTCTCCACAACTATTGGATGGGTTGATTTTTATTACACACATTCACGTCCCTCTCAGGATGAACTGTAATAATTTTGGTGATCCTTTCACTTTTTTTATCTAGCGCCACCATCAGGTCAAAATTGTAATTTGTCCAATACTTCAGTTTATGACTAAATACCTGAAAAACTACCTGCTAATCATCAGCATGTTAGCATTGTCTTTGCGAGCAGACTGTAGTCTTGTTATTGTCTCGTGAACAAGCCATGTCACTAATAAAGGGAGACTTCCCTCCCCCCAGAGAAATGGCAGCATTG
This sequence comes from Oplegnathus fasciatus, assembly GCA_003416845.1. Classification (NCBI taxonomy): domain Eukaryota; kingdom Metazoa; phylum Chordata; class Actinopteri; order Centrarchiformes; family Oplegnathidae; genus Oplegnathus; species Oplegnathus fasciatus. The sequence continues at coordinate 43,843 of NTHP01001141.1, read as the reverse complement.
GTCATTTGTTTGAACACTTTAAACAACCTATGCTTACATTTTCCTGACAAGGACCTCTTGTGGTTGTGCGAAGTATAATGGAAGTAATGTGACTTTGTTATAACACTGCAAAACCTCTTAATTAAGGAGGACGTCAGAGTGGATGGTTGGGTCAACAAAGATTGCCTTTGACACAGGAGACTGCTGGTCACATCCTGTCTCATACCGACAGTCAACATTGGTTTCCTGACTTTAACCAATAAGTATTGGTTGCCTGGTTACCTAACTGAGCAGTAAGCATGAGGTGGCAGATTATATGTGTTCTGAAAAGCAGTGACAAACAACCTATTTCTTTTCTTCTTTAGGTTGAACTTCTGCATTGCGCTTATATGACGAGTACCTGTAGTTGGCTTTTTTGCACATGCTTAAAGCTGCTCTAATCAATATTTTTATTTTATTGATAAAATTAACCCGTCGAGACAAACTCAGATTCAGAGCATTATCACCCAATTCTGCAGTTCCTCTCTACAGAGCATTTTACTGTCTTTCAGCTCAGTGTTTTGGTTTTACAGCCCGAAACTTTGTTTCATTCTCACCGCTCTCATCAGCGTCGTCACCAGTCACTGCAGGCAGCTGCCTCAATGGCAGACAGACAAAGTTAATGACTAGCTGGGGAACATAGTGGAGCATTTAGCAGCTAAAGAGCCAGATATTTCCCTCAGGAGTTGGTGGAGACCAAAAACAGAGCTAAAAGGAGGGTGAGTATTTGGGTTATATTTGTAAGGTAGGCACAAACACGACTTCTGATAAATGCTAATGTTGCTCTGTATCTGCTGGATGAGTAAATCTGTCACTGTTTCTCAAAACATGTTCCATATTAACTTTACAAGGTGATAATATGTCACTGTTTACAGCATGGGTGTAGGTTTGGTTTTAACTTTGGCAGAGACATTTTGTCGGACGGCCAATATGTACTGTTGTGTGCACTTGCTATTTGTTTTTTTCTCTTACATATGCACACATGTACGCACACATATACACAAGAATAGCTTGACTCTTCATCACTGTATTTGCTTAAATAACTTGGCAACAAAAATGCCCCATAGTGTTAAAAAAAAACAGTTTATTCAGACTTAACAACTTGGCCAGACTGACCTCAAGTTTTGTAAGTTTCAGCTGGTGCCACTGTCAGCTCTTCATATCTAAGTTCTGCACTTAGTTTAATAATGTTTTGTTAATGCTAAAGATGCTAATTTACCACATCCAGAGATTCTGGCATCCTCTCAATATTGTTTGTGTCTAGTTTTGAGATGAAACTGGTACTGTTCTTTAGTCAGTGCTGCTTTTTTCAGTTCTGAATTGAGCTCATTTGAATTATGAACCTCTCTGAGTAGATACTAAAACTCAGCTGTGAGAAAAGAGAGAAAGACATCAATAGGCTGAAAGAGGAAAAAGGGGGCTCATGAAGAGGTGGATATAGGGGCAGGGGTAGATGGGGGCCACTGGACCGATAGTAAATCTGGTTTTATTATTGAATGAACATTAAGAGAACAGGCACATGCTTCAGTGAATGGAGCAGCAGAGAGAGCTTAAAACCATTCTGCGGTCTGACAGTTTGATGATTTGCCACACCACTAACAGGCAAGTTAATCATTTTTCTTCTTTATTTAACCTGGTTAGTCCCACATGGATCACGAATCTCAACTTCAAAGGAAGCCGAGACAGCAACATGAATTCATTCACATTTAAAGAAAACACAGTTTTTCAGCACAGCAAAGAACTTTTTAAAGCACCACAAGAGGACGACTATACAGCAGCTTGTGTTTCATTGACTGTGGAACACATGAAACCAACATAAAAGAAATAAAAAACCATCACATGACTAAAGCCAGTAAATGTGCCTCATTCAAGTCCGCATAATGGGGGTCTGACTTCAGAGAGAAAGACACGCAGCGACCCATCAAAGACTACAATGACTTCCCTCTTTATTACCCATAAACCATCCTTTTCAGTTCTCTGAATGTGGAGCGCAAAAGACTGTTCCTATACTAGTAAAATCATGTGTTGCTTTCAACGTCTGTGTTTGGAGCATTTGTGTTACCATTCAACACAGTCAGTAACATTCACATTCATTCTGTTGAATAGTGATACAACTTGTTGTCTCAGAATAGAAAGACTGAGGTTTGGAAATGACTCAGCATTCAAGTCACAAGAAGTCTTACACAGTGATGGTTATTTAGGGATCAAAGTGGACTTTCTGTTTATTTTTCCTCCTCAGTCTGGGTATTTAAAGCACAAGAAATATTCTATACTTTTCTTATTGTGAAGAAATCCTCCCAAAAGTCCAAATCAACAACAAATAGATCCTATCAACAGGTATTGTCTGTGTAGTCTGATATAAAGCCTGATATATCTTATTCTTCTGTACCAGAGAGCACCATTGTTGTCCAAAAACTGTCCAAAATCATCGGTGAGCCACACTGTCACACTGAGTGACATGTTCCTTCATTACCATGAACATAAAGTTTATTTTGACTCAGTCCCACATACAGCACGCTGTCCCGACGATGTAAATCTTTCATAACAAGTCAAAGATATATACTTTCATTTTTAATATAGGCTTAATAATTTCCTAAAAGAGCAGGGAACTGAACTTCAGGAAACTTTGCTCAAACAGGAATAAATAGTACATTTGTTGGGAACTATTTTCAGCTGCGGTTGGATACAGTGGCAAATTAAAACTTATAAAATAGGACGCAGTGTTCAGTCAAGAGAAAGATGGTCTCATTCTTATGGGATTGACATTTTGATTTTCTTTTGACATTCTCTGGTGCGAAATATTCACCTGGTCTGGTAAACAAGACTTCTGTGTACAGTTCATTTACATTGAATATAGGATTTCTGAANCCGGCTACTGCGTCAAACTGCACACCCCTAACAAGCGTCTGCCAGGTTGGGTCACAAATCCTTCAACAAGTTCATGTGTGAAGAGGGCAAACGTAACAGTTTCAATGAGGCTTATCTCTGTGCGTTTTTCCTGTGCGGCCCTCAATCATATGCTGACTCCCTAAATTGGCACTCAGTCATCAAAACTTTGAGAACCCCTGTCCTAAAGGATAAATTCTAATAACTTTAGTGACCCCTGACCTTTCCTCTAGCGCCACCATGAGGTTGACATTTGTGGTTTTGAGTGAAATGTCTTGACAAAAACTGAATGGATTGCCATGAAATTTGTTTCCGACATTTAAGTTCCCGTCAGGATGAATCGGAATGACATCAGATCAAACTTTCAATTTGCCCAATACGTTGGTTTATGACCAAATATCTGCAAAACAAACGACATTCCCATTAAACTCAGCTGTACTTTGTGTTTAGTGCAAATTAGCAAAAGCATTCTAACACACTAAACTAAGATGATGTACATGGCAAACATCAGCATGTTAGCATGCTGGCGTTAGCATTTAGGTCAAAGCACTGTTGTGTACAGCCACAAAGAGCCGCTAACTTGGCTGTAGAATGAGAGAAGATGAGACAGAAAACGAGAGGCACTGGCAAAGAGAGTAAACATGCAACTGAATTCTTTCGAACCACACGCCACTGCATCAATCAGCCAAACCTTTTTCCCAAAAAGAAAGAAACAGCTGCTCTCCTGCCTCCCAAGGAGCTAGACAGTTAATAAGGAGGCAAAATGATCTAAGGTGATTCACTGGTCTTTCTTGTGCTTCAACATCAGGCCTCCGCTCCTGACCTTTGACTCACAACCCCTTGACCTCGGCTTTGTCCAGCCGTCAGGTGCCAGCTTGCCTTCCATAGGGATCGGGATTCCTTCAAGATGCTCTCACCCGAGGGGGTTTAGTATTGTCTTTCCTGGACAAAGAAAGAAAAATCACCAATCGCCCTCCAATGTCCTTACCCCATGAATAACACTGCATGCACACGCAGCTTTTTTTCTACTTGGACATAGTTTCCATCATGACTCTGTCCTTTTCCTCCTCCCATCAAATTTCTCTCCTGGCAAATTTCTCTCCTGGCACGATGAGGCGATTGCCAGAGAATTTCAGACATGCTTCAGACAAAGACATCAAAACATTTGGAGGAAAATATGAAATCTTTCCGCCTCCCTCTTTCCCTCTTCTTTGATTTGTAACATCTTGTGCGCATCGTGTCAGCCACTCCTAACCGAGATCAAAGTGCTACCTCTGTCATGCAGAGATATCATTCTTTATGAATATTTTGCAGGTTCCACCACAAATCACATTTGCCCACTGGCTTTGATATGGCTGGCCTCCCCTACAGGAATTCATATCATACATCCCTCCTCCTCCTCTCCTTCTGTTCTTCATCCCTCTCTCATCGCGATACATAATAACAGCATCAAAACTTCAATCCAGGGATTGAGTTGAATCATCCCTGACTTCAAAAACAAAAGATATCCATCTTGGCGATGGTGAATTTGTGTCTTGTTTTCATACTGGCAAAGTCGCAGCGCACGCTCTCTCTCTTCTTTTTTCTTTGTTCTTTGTCCCCTCCGCCCTGCATCTCTTTCTTTCTCCACCTTGCTCTCTCACCCGGCCCTGCCCTTTTCTTCCCTGCCGACCAGAAGAGCACAATATGTGGGATCAAACAGCGGGGAAGTAAGGAGCAAAGTGTCTCACTGTCTCCTAAGCCCAGGGAGGATTAAGGCCAGGAGACTTCTGAGGAACGGTCATAAAGTGTGTTCATGCCTGCAGGGTGTAAAGAAAGAGAGAGGGAGCAGGAGGAGAGAGACGGTGGAGAGAGTGGTTAAGAGAAAGAGAAAAAAGGAGAAGAGTTCATAAGTGTTGATAATTAGTTTTTATCAAGTGAAAGAAATCTTCAGGGCAGCCAGTGGAAACTTAATAAAAGCAATTAACTCTGATGAGTGAGGACTTTTAGATTTGAAATGATACTGAGGATTGTTTACTATGCAACAGGTATCTTTCAAACTCTGCTGTTAGAACAGCCGCTTATTATCCTACATTACTGAACCTGAGTTATTGAACTGGAAGAATGCAATCACAGTGCTTCATGCAGGGAGACCCCTCCGATGGACAGCGTTACCGCTGCACTTTCAGAGCGGCAGAGCATCCAAACCAAACATTTATAACTGCATTTCAGCCCAGTATCCCCAGGAATTACGTCCATATTGGATGATTCTGAACCTCACGATTTACACCCAGTGCCAACGCAGGAAGTAGCGTGTCCTTTATGTAGCAAGGCAGAAAATGAGGATGTTTTGTTTGGGGTGGTGGATGAGTTTTGTCCCATCACAGAACTGTAATCAGTGTTAGCCTTTCTATTAAGTGTAATGATCTTTCCCTAACCTGAAGCAAGTGTTGCCCAACCCTAACCACACCTGAACATGATCTTTCACTAACTTTAACCAGTTGCCATACGCAGATATTGAAGAAAGCAAGCACATTTTAAAAACGTTTGCATTTGGCATGAAGGTCATAAAGGTTCTTGTTAAAAGACACATAGATGTTATATTTCATGATGGCACTAGAATCAATTTTCACCAGTGGTGGATTGTACTACTCAAGCACTATACTTAAATATAATTTTGAGGTACTTTATGCAAATTCGTGTTTCTATTCCACTACATCTCAGAGGCAAATATTGTACTTTTTACTTCACTACATTTGTCTGACAGCTTTAGTTACTTTTCAGATTACAATTTTTTGTACCATTCTTGTCCAGTGAGAACCATGTATCTCCAAATTTGGTGATTTTGAATTAGAAATTTTCTGATAAACTGAAGGGTTAGGGTTAGGGTTTCCTTTATGGGCTGAGAAAATTCTCCTTCTTTTTAAGCTAAATAAACTATTTAAACCCTCCTTGGATTAGCGGAAAATACATTGTCACAAAGCTGAAAACAGGCTGTTTTTCTAAACTCTTTAAAAGTGGCACTACAGATACATGATGATCTTATCGACCATGATGCATTAAAGTACCAAACAGGCAGTTCTACAAATTACAAAATACATCGTAATCACCCTTCAGAATGACACATATAAAAGAGTTCTGATCTGACGCCTCTATAGGCAGCACAGCTTCATTTGTCAGTGCCTTCCAAGGTAAGGAAACAGTTGTGTTCATGATTAAAAGAAACCAACATCGACTCTTGGAAATGGGAAGCAAACAGCAGTCTTCCATGTCAAAAGCAGATGTTTTGTTGACCCATGCATCCACCCAAACCTCCTCCCTCTGTGGACTCTATAATAACGTCACCTTACTTTCTGAACCTGGGATCAGATCCATACTGGAGACTCCTCTCTGTACTCGACTCCCCATTCTTCTTCTTCCTCTGCACATGAAGCTGGCAGGTTGGCCTACAGGTGCAGGGGTGAATCAACAACTGGCAGGTCACGGACAGGAAATTTTATTCCAACTGTGAGCTGGAGGGCGGCTGTTGTCACATCTATCATGATCGCCAAAGAAACTAACTGCAGGGGCCGGGTGATACGGGCAATCCTGCTCTGACCTCTGTGAAGAGAAGCACATGTGGAGGGCGAATGCATACATTTTTCTGAAGTTACCATTTTGCCGTTGGATAAAAATTAGAGGTCACCACATTTTCAAAATTTAAAAAGAAAGAAAATCCGAAAATGAGCCCTTTTTGTTTTCTTTTGGTAATTTTTTTATTGTTCTCAAACTAAGGATTTAGGGTTCTCTCAGCACATATGACAACATCTTTCCTTTAACTGAAGTTAAAGCAGAAAATCACCTTGTCTTACTGGCAAATTGTGAGTTGATGATTATAATCCTCCTCATAGTCTTCAACCTCACCCCTCGGTGATGCTGTCTTTCTCATCCGTGACATTCATTCAGCTCATGATCCTCGTATCTTCTCCTTCTTTCAAAATGACTGTTTATCTTTTTATCTTCCCCATAATTCCTCTCTCATCTCTTCTCAGCCTCTTCTCTTTCAAACATCTGTTGCCATTTTAGGGGTGCCTTGACTATTTGAATTTATTAAGGCTATTCTTCATTACATTAGAGGAAAACTTTGACTTAATTCCTCTGGTAGGCTGATTTAGTCCCGGGGCTCGATAGTTCAACTGCTCACACTACAGTAAGTGTGTCACATGTTTGCACTTGCACTAGCCGTGTCCATTGGCTTCAAAAGAAAATATTATGAAAACCATTTAGTGAACCTTTAAAATGTAATGTTACTGCATTACAGTAAGTAACATTAATAATAAACACAATTTATATTGAAAAATATTAAGATTATACTTATTAATGCTTCATTGGTCACTTAAAGGAACATTCCAAACACTTGAAGTAAATGACAACAAATAACAACATGTAGACACTACAAGTCAGTGTAGTGTCAACCTTTGAACTATTGTCACATGTGTGCATTCTCAGTGTAATGGACTGAATTGTTGCATAAACTGATCATTTTACCAAGTGAGATTATATAAGTAAAAATGGCCAAACAAAGCAATTAATGCATATTTAAAATGTCAAAAAGTGTTCCAAATTCCTCCTTCCATCTTACAGTTTACTTACTACAGTAAGTCTAAAAAGCTTCTTTTTGATTGTTTTACCGCGTGTTAAAAAACCCTTGAATTGCTCTGTCGCTCTGATTTAAACAACTGGAAATAGGGGGTCAGTCTCTCTTTCTCATTTTCACACTTGGTCAAACAGGAGGAATTATGGGTATGACTTTGTTTGAACCGTGTCACCTAAACAATTCAAACTGACAGGGGAAAGTGTTGTCACATCAGCACGTAACCGGCTGGCTTGACAACCTCCTTTTCTTATTTCTTTAAATTTCCGTTCTTCACAGAGGCTTCGGGAGCGGCGAGAAGAACAACACAAGTCAAGTGTGCAATTACATCTTCACCTGTTGACTAAACAGCTCAGAGAAAGTAACATCCTGCCAAGTCTTGTGTTTTCAACCGTGTTCGCCCTCCCACCTTCCTCCCCTCGCCACACATCTTTCATCCCTCTCTAATGGAGCTTCGCTTGATGCGGTATGAGGCTTAAGTGAACTTGTCAAAGTCAGACACCTTTTCTGAAGATAAAAAGGAGCTTTGGTGGTCCCTGAAGGAGGAGGGAAGAAAAGAAAGGGAAGAGGAGGCAAAGACTGCACTAATACCCAGAGAACACTTGCGTACAGTACCTCAACCCTGCATCTTGTTGCAATTTGTCTCTTTGTTTTTAACCTTTTTTGCACATTTTTTGCTCTGTTCTTTGTCATGGGGTTTAACAAATCTGACATGACCTGAGTAACATCTTCCTGTCAACAGTGAGGTGGTCATTGACCTATAGCCAGAGGCTGCACTCAGGTGGGCCGCTGCTCTGCATGGTTCAACTGTCACCTGAGGGGAGGGGAGGTCAGAAACGACGGGCTGGGCCGGGTTTGGGTGATGTTCGGGGCCACAAAGCCCCAGGCTGCAGCAGAGCCTTTGGTGTGAACAACCAGCAGGATTCTTTGTTAGAGAGCTGATGGGGCAGATAGAGACATCCTGGGAAATGGATGGTCAGAGGTATGGGAGTGGTTTCCTTGTGCAAGGGCACACACATACTTTTACAAATTAGGAAGGGTGGAAGTAGTTAACCCTCAGACAACACTAATGCTTGCAGTGACTCAGAAGGAAGTGGGTCAAGCCAACACTGGGCTTTCATGCAGAACACCATTAACAATTATAATGCTTCCATGTCCACACCAGATCAGATAATAACCGGATCATACTACACAATACTTTTTGCAGTATTCACAGTCAGATAACCACACAACCAGCACAACACAAATAAAGACAGACAACCACACTAAAGCGACAAATAGACATCAGCATAAGATAGTAAAGCTTTAAAACCTCCAAGGGGGATGAAAGAATCTAGTCTGCGGGCAATTCATTCCATTTAAAAGGTGCACATAGTCTGAAAATAGTTCTGCCAAGATTAGTGGGTACCTATGGAATATCTAAGGATATCAAAGTTCTTGGATTGTGTACTGCAGTTACATTACAGGATTTAAATAAAAGAAGAGATAGTTGTTTGTAAGCTTTAACAGTAGAGCTTTACATCTAAAATGATTATTCCCTCTTGTCAGTAAGGAAGTCCGTCCAACTTTGTGATACAGAGAGCAATGCTGAGTACGAAATCTGGTTAGTGATTCTTGCCGTGCATTACAAAAGAGACGCGCAGCCTTCACGTTGGACCCCAACCAATCATAGTTTGCCATCTTTTACAACTTGCATAGGTTATTGGTCAGGTATAACTTCACTGTTCCACCTGACAGCGCCAACAACGAATGTTTACGTATGTAATCACAGTTTGACATAAAATGGAGAAAGGGTGTGCAGTCATACACAATCTCTTAATGTATGGCATCCCCAAATTGTATCTCTCCCACTCATATAGCAATATGTAAAGTAGAAAATGTATTGGTATGTTTTAGTATTAAGTATCTGCATTTTTAAAATTGTGTCTACTGATGTCATTTTTAATTGTATAAAAGTTCATCCACTTGCTCTGGAAGCTGTTTCTAATAGCTCATCTCATCATTATTTTTTTTTTTTAAACTTTTGCTGTGAAAACAACATAGTGTTTCCAAAATGTGAGCTAATGGAATAAAGTTTATGCTGCATATCTGTCACTGTAATGTACTCCTGCTTTTTTATGTAGTTACTTTCTTACTTGTCACTTTCTCTATCGTATCGTATCACGTATTGCTGACAGGGCTTATCTTATATTCCAAATGCAGTTATAAGGAAATATATTACGTGAAGGTGAAGTTTGCATGTAGAAATCTCAGTGAGGAAAAGATAGACGGACAGCAGAGCTATGTGGAGTGACGGTGCTGCAGCTCCATAATGTGAAAATGCATGAATATGAAACAGGCTGGTGCTGAAAACAAACCTGGTGCCAACATGATTTTTCTGAACATAGCATTTTAAAAGTATTTGATGAAGTCCATAACTAACTACCGTTGGGAGTCCTTATGAAAACAGCTTTTGAAAGCACATTAGTGTTCATTAGTGCAGGTACAGCATGTTCCCAGGATCAGGATGGAGCCATCCAAATTGGCTGGGATAAGTTTGGCCTGGGTAAGAGTCCTGGGAACGGTCCAGTCTACGGTTTCTGAGTGGGTGGCCTCTTCCAGATCTGCACATGGTTTCATATGCCATGAATCTCCTCTACGCATGAGCATACACTGACAGGGAACACTCACGTACACAAAATATACAAAAAATACAGTGTGTTCCACTTATTGAGAGCTTTTATCAGTTAATATGAAAATATTTTCCCTGTGGAAACCACCAATTGGCTAACCACAAAAACTCTCCTCAAACTGGAAGCCCAACTGGCAAACCCTTTGAACAATCAACCGCAAGACGTCACAGCACCGTTTAAAGGGCTTTAGGGCTGAGATTGAGAGAGGGATAAGGTTTGGTAGAGTGATAGAGGGATAAAAACAGAAACAAGGAAGAAGGGAGTTTGGCTGGGTTTCCAGTAGAAAGATAATGATTTCCCATAAGACCATCACAAAGGTTCTCATTCATTGTAGTCTATGAGCTATTTTTATTTAAGTGAAAATAATCATGTTTTTAGAAAATAGCTTGATTGGTTTTATCTGACAAATTGTGTAAAAACACATTTAACAGGAACACCTTGAACGCTGCAGATTAAGAACATTTTTGTGTAAAATGCCCACTTTTTAAAATATTTCCTTTCTAAGAAGATGTTTAAAGTGGCTTTAATCAATTCTTTTCCATTTTAACCATGTATCACAAGACCACTTGATGAAAGGTGTCACCTGAATTTATGAGCTCACAGAGAATCAATACAGTTCTCCAGTTTATAGCATCAGCTCCTTGTTTTGGTTTTCCAGCCAGCAACTTTAGTGTTTTGTTCATTCTCACCGCTCTCATCAGCGACATTTTCAGGCTGCAGCTGTTTTCAGTGAAAAAGTAATACTGCCTCAGTATATTGGTGGCAATAATTTGCTGTGGGCCAAAACCCCAAAGTCCTACCACTGGAGAGACCCTCTCATTTGAAGCAGCAGATATCCATCAGTTACACACACACACACACACTTCGGCTTGGGCTTGGGAAGAAGAGAATTAGAGGCAACCACAAAGACATTTACGAGCAGCCCCATGGCAGCCATCACCCAAACAGGGCTGCTGCCACAGAACCGCAGGGGCAGAGAAACCCTCTGTCTGTTGACTCTGCAGATTAGTGACTTAATATAACCACACAAAGACTGCCTTTCTCTCTGCTGCACTCAGGGAATATGTTCAAGAAGGAGCAGACGAGTAGCCACAGTGGTTATATAATCTATTTTATTTTACTACCAGTCTCAATGAAGTAGCTCCTCTGCAGTTTGTTCAACTTTAACAATGTAAAAGAGACAGCAAAGTAAACATGGTGTAGAGAGGACCCATTCAAAGCATGTGTGAAAATCAGACGTTCACACTGATTTGATCTAAAATAGATGCTGGAAAAGATGCCAGCCTGTTTTCACTGTTTCCCGCATAGTAAAGTGGTGGTGCTATTATCCCAGAGTTCATCAACCCATCCAGATAACTGAGTGTTAAAACAGTGGTGTGGTGGAAGCCTGCCAAACCAACCAGGGCGGGACCTTTTACACACTTTGCAGCCTCAAGGCAAAGAGTTTCGTTTTGTGATTTAAGAAACATGTAACGAAGATTTTCAAAATGCAACACTTTCTCACTCACTGAGAACGCACACACAGCGAGGTGCAGACCAGTGTGAACTTCAGTGCCATCAAAGTTAAAACATGTTGCACAAATCTTCTCCAGTACACCAGATTTTCTATCTTGACTTCATCGGGGTGGGTAATGAAGGCAAGATGGAAAATCTGGTCTGAACTAGCCTAAAACTTTGGTGAATAAAGCATGGTGCACTGGAGAAGAGCTGCGACATGTTTTTTTTGTTGAATTTTGTTGAAAACGTATACATTAACTTCAATGTCTTTTCCCATAGCAGTGGCAGACACACATAACTGGAGCAGTTTTGTGTGCCATTATTTTAAAGGGGAGGTCAGCACCATTGAGGCAACATTGCTCTAGTATCACCCTTACAGTGGCAGGTTTTGACCCAGCATTCCTCCAGTTATTAACATACAGTGTTCCCCTTTTGTATCCCCTTCAGTAACTGTAAGGTTTTTAAAGGTTGTTATTCCACACTGTCTGACAGTATCATATATATTCTGTATCAGCTCGTTCCAGCTCTTCGTTGAAGTCATATGATGTATACACCGAGTGAAATACTGAAAACAAAGAGTTTTTTAAAGCTGATTCATTCCATCAAATGGAAATATTTGTGTGCATCATTTTAAAACATTTTCCTAAAGCTCAGCCGGACATATTTTTTATCTTTGGGAATTTTGGAATCTCCACTAGAATTTCAAATAAAGTTCTGTGAATCTGAATAATGTTTGACTGCACAATATGAGCAATGACTGGCCCACAGGGAAGATACTTCTTTTTAAGGGATCTAAATAGCTGTCTCTAAAAAGCTGTCTCGAACAGCCATTGTCCAGCAACCTCAAGGCTTCAAATCCTGAGTGAAAAACAGGGATGACAGCCATCGGGTTGCTCGCACAAACCCTTGGCCAGGACGCGGCTAACAATACCATCGTTTGCTGTTGTTCCAAAAACATTTGGAACAACTCCATCATTCATAGCAACCATACTGATGGTGGACAAAACATCAAGCCCAAGCCATGTATATAAGCCCCAATTTTTCACAGCGTGTTTGCTTTCTCATGCTTGACGTTCTACACGTCCTGCAAATTTGATCTTATGATTCAACACATGAGGTCATCACTGGTCGATTGGCATTTTATGCTTGGCTTAGGCAGCCGGATGAAAATGACGTGACTGAGGGAAAGACAGAGGGCTGGAACAGGGCAGCGTAACCCAAGTACTCCCAGAGGGAACTGGACTCATATTAGTGAAGACGTTATCTAATAAAGGAGGGGACCACCTACATGCAGATGGGAGGATGCAATATATCTCATCCAACAGTTAACACACAACATGTCAGTTCACAGAAAATTACCAGCACATAATGAGACAGAAGGAAAGAAACAATTCAGTCAACAGTGATTTAAAGTGATAAGAAAAAATAATGTATTTAGATTTGAGTCTGTAGATTTGTATAATGTGAAAGGAGTCAAACCTACAGAAAATCATCATCCAACTCTCCAGTTTCAGCGTCTTTCGGCTTTACTGTTTTGATTCACTCTCACCACTCTCATCAGCGTTGTCTCCAGAAGCAGCAATCAGTCAGAGAAAATTAGCAACTTGGGAGTGATGAACATAGTGGAGCATTTAGCAGCTAAAGAGCCAGATGTTTTTCTCAGGGATTGATGGAGACCAAAACAGAGGTAAAAGGAGAGTTGATATTGGACTACTATTTGCCAGGAGGAGAGAAACACAAGTCCAAATGAATGCTAACATTGCTCCATGTCTGCTGGATGTGTAAATAGGCAACATGTTTGCTAACATGTTTGCCATATCAACTTTATTAGGTGACGATACAGTATGTCAATGCTGTGTTGTTGCTGCTTGTTGCGCTGCCCCCACATGGCCAGGAAACCGCTTAACGTAGGTTTTAAAAATGCAGAAAGTGCAAGAATATTCCGATAGCTGTTTTAAATGCTGGAGAAAATAGAAAATGCAGTGGAGAAAGAACAACAGAGCATGGCAATGGAGTAAAAGACTGAATGTTACACTGAACAAAGTTTTAACAGGGAGAAAGGACCAATTGCACAGAAGCAAAAAGAAGAGGAGACAAATGGAGAATCTGAACAATATGTTGCTGCACTGACTGGAACAAAATCATAAAGGAAGATACGGATATTTGAAAAGTGACAAACTATAACGGTGTTTTCTTTCTTAAAGATAAAAAGCTCTGATTACATTTTAATATCAATAAAAATACCATGCACAAATTCTGTTCAGTGGTTTGCAGTCTCCCTCTGCACCATGGCTTTTGGTAGAGGTCATTTTTTTTACCTTAAGTGCTCGAGTATACGCTGCGTATTGGCTGTATAGGGGAGTAGACGCACACACAAACACAGAGAGATAGTGTGAGATCAGTCAGTAATTCAGTAGCACAGTCTGTAACCATAACAGCCGCATCATCTCCATAACAGAGGGGAGTGTGGAGTGTCATGCTGGACATGGTTTGACTCCTGCTCGCTCTCTCTTGCTGTTGATACACGCTCTGCCCTCCAGCGACATCAGCAGCTGTGTGTTTCAGAGAGATGAATGTGAGAAGTTCAGTCTCCTCCGGCTCTGAGATCATTTTGTCGTCACGATCTGGTTTAAAAAAAACCCTCTTCATGTGTGTGAAAATCTCTTCATGCGTTCTCTCTTTCTGCATCTCTCTAATGTTTATTCGTGACATGAAAATATCAGTGGCCCCGGGGGAGAGGATGGGATATCACAGGGGGGCAATCTCATGATTCCCACCTCTCCAGTCAAAACAACCAGTAGGAGAAAGGAGGGGCTTCTTTACAGATCCAGTTTCTCTTTTCCTGAGATCCTGATCCTGCAGCAGATGGCAGATGATGGAAGGTTATGGCTGATTGACTCCAAAATCGATTAGCCATTTCACAATGCAAGATGCCAAAAACTGTATGTTTCTTTAAAAATACAGTAGACAGTATAATATAGCCTTTATGAGCCACACCTGCCAGCCAATCAGAATCAAGAATTCTCAGTGGGCACGGTATAATATAACTGCAATGTAGTTGACGTAAGATTTTTTGACTCATGCTGCAAAAAGGCATGACTTTTTCTCACAGTTGTGAGAGCTTCAGAGGATTAATCTGGGTCAGTCGTGTTGTGTTCCTCCATGTGTCTGTGTTATGGCCTGAGGTACGAAGTGAGGCTGATATATGGAGCTCCATTACCATCGTTCATAACCCCAACACACTAATTACAACCACAGGCTTGCAATGATCACTGATTCTCTGAACCCGGCACTTTATGACAACACGCCGGGGTTGAGTGTGTGTGTGTGTGTGCGTGTATGTAGAGGTGCAGTGGTAAGAGCAAAAGTAGTTGAGGGAAGATTGACATCCCTGCTCCACCTCCCACTGATCTGATGACTTGACCTCAGACCCTCCATCTCCATAGCTGGAGAGATTAAAAAGCAAAGAATGACAAGAGGATAAGAAGCAATGGCTCAAACAATTCAGTCACATGTGATGAGTCAAACATCCAAAACGTGTGAACATAGACCCATGATTTAGCATATTTGGCTTGTCAACATTCACGTGCACACATATCGTTATATGTCTGAATATTAAGCAGTCTGTGTTGACGCTCAGATGTTGGGAGTCAGAGCATCTTTATTGAGATAAATTGTTTCTCGCAGTGATATTCACATTTCTGAGTGGCAAATGTCAGCCTTCCTCTGCTCATACATTCCACACGGACACACACAGCTGGGATGCTGTTTTGCAGGTCGCCTTGGAGACGGCGGGGAATGAGAGAGAGATGGCGGGGAAGAAGGAGGGGAAGCTGAAAGGGAGCGTGAGCTTCTCTTTCATCAGGTCACACACACACACTGACATCCATTCAACGTGTTCGCCTCGTAAAAAACCCTGACATATCTCGAGACATGAAAATCTTGATCTTTCTACTCGGCTTTTGTCTCTCATACCGTCCTCCTGTCACGTCAATGGACAGCGTTGTTAAGTTAATGTGAAGGAAATAGTTCTTGGTTTCTATTATTTTATGACCATATAACTTTTAGAAATGAAACCTTATGACCCTGATTCACTGGCACCACTCTTATCTTCTGTCTTTTAGCTGGTAATGTGTGGCATCCATTAAATCTTTTTATTTGGTTTTATTATATGAAGCTCTTTGTTACTTACTGACTGTTCAGTAAAGTCTATAAACATGTTTTTTTGTGTCATACTCTATACTTCTACCTTTGAGCATGAACTGAAATCCAATATGACCAAGAAAAAGACTTTTTATGGAAATAAAAAGTTACATTCTGTCATTTTATATAGAAAATTTCAAAAGCTAAGCAAAAAACATGACTTGTTCTTGACACCCAACCAATGCAGAGGAATATTGTTCTCGCACCACCACCCTTTCAGTGACCGTTGAACCCTCACCCCGGGACACAAAAGTCAATGTCCCATCACAGTTTTCAGATCGTTAGATCAGAGTCTGACTGCTGTTGTGCCAGGAAACTGAGTGATCCCTGGAATTATTATTATTATTTCTATTGTTATTATTTTACCATCATCTATAAGCACTTATCACATAAAAGTCAGTTTCAGAACTTGATCCAGTTAGCTAGTGCAATAAACTGCAATGTCGGTCATTCACAGCTCTATTACGCCATCTACTGTCTCTATGGTGCATGAATGAGGGTCTTTAAAAATCTGTCTTTGTGGCAGCAGTTCAACTGTACTTAAATCATTCTCCAATCACATTTCATAAAGATGGAGGAAATCAAAGTCGATCTCAAAGTGCAACTGACTCACAACTACTGCAGGTTATTTCTATACTTTTCATGAAATGTTGAGAAACACAACTATTCTCTAAAAGAAAAATATCCAGTACTATGCTGTTCTGCATGACCTTTGACCTCCATGTGGGGGTGCCAAAGAGATGTTTATTGTGCTCTCAAGAGTAAAATAGGTTATGTTACATGTAAATATATTATTATTTTGTAATTGGAACTTAATTTCACATCTACTGAATATTTGCTGTACATTTCTGCTAGGTTTAGGGTTATACGCAGCATACACGTACATAAGTATTATCAGAATAATGTACTTAAAGTATCAAAAGTACTCGTCATACAGAGTGGACCCTGTCAGTGTTATTGATTTGTTACTAATGATGTATTAAAGTAGCCTATGCAGCATTTTAATGCTTAAATGATAATGCATCATATTTTATTAGTTATCATATATTTTAGAGACATTTTAGTCCACCCATACAGATGTTTACACTTATCTTATGTAATTAGACCTCTTTTCAGGACAATGTGGTTTGTACAAACTGCGCTTGATTGACATCTCTCTCACCTTTGGTTTTGTTGTACCTGGGACACCTCACACCTTTATCATTCTTATTAGTCCACATAGAGTTTGAATAAAGTAGAAATCAGCTAGAGTGACTGAATTCACTTGCGTGAGTGTAAATAGCCTTAAATTGGCAAAGTAACTTATAACTACATCTGTCAAATACATGTAGTATATAAATACAATATTCCCCTTTGAAATGTTGTGGAGTAGGCTACGCGTATAAAGTCAGCGCTGAAAAGTAACTACGTGCATTTTCTGAAGTACAGTAAATACAATTTTGAGGTAGCCTAATTGTACTCTACTTGAGTATTCCCATTTTCTGCTACTTCATAATTCTACCCCACTACAATTCAGAGGGAAATATTGTACTTTTTACTCCACTACATGTATTTAATACATTTAGTAAGTCTACCTGTTACTTTGCAGATTCAGATTGGTAATACAAAATATTATACCACTGGGTGTATAAAATACAAAAATAATAATAATAATAATAATAATAATAAAGTACCTGTAAATATACTGGACAGTTTGGAAATGTACTGAATGATGAATTTATTGCAATAAAAGTATTA